>ML098027.1:0-29629 GCA_003697995.1 Taxidea taxus jeffersonii
TCAAATGCTTTTTCAGCATCTATTGAGAGTATCATATGGTTCTTGTTCTTTCTTTTGTTAATGTACTGTATCACATTGATTGATTTGCGGATGTTGAACCAACCCTGCTGCCCTGGAATAAATCCCACTTGGTCGTGGTGAATAATCCTTTTAATGTACTGTTGGATCCTATTGGCTAGTATTTTGGTGAGAATTTTCGCATCTGTGTTCATCAAGGATATTGGTCTGTAATTCTCTTTTTTGATGGGATCCTTGTCTGGTTTGGGGATCAAGGTGATGCTGGCCTCATAAAATGAGTTTGGAAGTTTTCCTTCCATTTCTATTTTTTGGAACAGTTTCAGGAGAATAGGAATTAATTCTTCTTTAAATGTTTGGTAGAATTCCCCTGGGAAGCCATCTGGCCCTGGGCTTTTGTTTGTTTGGAGATTTTTGATGACTGTTTCAATCTCCTTACTGGTTATGGGCCTATTCAGGTTTTCTATTTCTTCCTGGTTCAGTTTTGGCAGTTTATATGTCTCTAGGAAAGCATCCATTTCTTCCAGATTGTCAAATTTGTTGGCATAGAGTTGTTCATAATATGTTCTTATGATTGTTTGTATTTCTTTGGTGTTGGTTGTGATCTCTTCTCTTTCATTCATGATTTTATTTATTTGGGTCCTTTCTCTTTTCTTTTGGATAAGTCTGGCCAGGGGTTTATCAATCTTATTAATTCTTTCAAAGAACCATCTCCTAGTTTCCTTGATTTGTTCTATTGTTTTTTTGGTTTCTATTTCATTGATTTCTGCTTTGATCTTTATTATTTCTCTTCTCCTGCTGGGTTTAGGCTTTCTTTGTTGTTCTCTCTCGAGTTCCTTAAGGTGTAGGGTTAGGTTGTGTATTTGAGACCTTTCCTGTTTCTTGAGATAGGATTGTATCGCTATGTATTTTCCTCTCAGGACTGCCTTTGTTGTGTCCCACAGATTTTGGATCGTTGTGTTTTCATTATCATTTGTTTCCATGATTTTTTTCAATTCTTCTTTAATTTCCTGGTTGGCCCATTCATTTTTTAGAAGGATGCTGTTGAGTTTCCATGTATTTGTGCTCTTTCCAAATTTCCTCTTGTGATTGAGTTCTAGCTTCAGAGCATTGTGGTCTGAAAATATGCAGGGAATTATCCCAATCTTTTGATACCTGTTGAGACCTGATTTATGACCCAGGATGTGATCTATTCTGGAGAATGTTCCATGGGCACTAGAGAAGAACGTGTATTCTGTTGCTTTGGGGTAGAATGTTCTGAATATATCTGTGATGTCCATCTGGTCCAGTGTGTCATTTAAGACCTTTATTTCCTTGTTGATCTTTTGCTTGGATGATCTGTTCATTTCAGTGAGGGGTGTGTTAAAGTCTCCAACTATTATTGTATTCTTGTCAATGTGTTCCTTTGATTTTGTTATTAATTGGTTTATATAGTTGGCTGCTCCCATGTTAGGGGCATAGATATTTAAAATTGTTAGATCTTCTTGTTGGACAGACCCTTTGAGTATGATGAAGTGTCCTTCCTCATCTCTTATTATAGTCTTTGGCTTAAAATCTAATTGATCTGATATAAGGATTGCCACCCCAGCTTTCTTCTGACGTCCATTAGCATGGTAAATGGTTTTCCACCCCCTCACTTTCAATCTGGAGGTGTCTTCAGGTCTAAAATGAGTTTCTTGTAGGCAGCATATGGATGGGTTTTGTTTTTTTATCCATTCTGAAACCCTGTGTCTTTTGATTGGGGCATTTAGCCCATTTACATCCAGGGTAACTATTGAGAGATATGAATTTAGTGCCATTGTATTGCCCGTATGGTGATTGTTACTGTATAATGTTTCTGTTCCTCTCTGGTAATACTTTTAGGGTCTCTCTTTGCTTAGAGGACCCCTTTCAATATTTCCTGTAGAGCTGGTTTGGTGTTTACAAACTCTTTCAGTTTTTGTTTGTCCTGGAAGCTTTTAATCTCTCCTTCTATTTTCAATGATAACCTAGCTGGATAAAGTATTCTTGGCTGCATGTTTTTCTCGTTTAGTGCTCTGAATATATCATGCCAGTTCTTTCTGGCCTGCCAGGTCTCTGGATAAGTCTGCTGCCAATCTAATATTTTTACCATTGTACGTTACAGACTTCTTGTCCCGTGCTGCTTTCAGGATTTTCTCTTTGTCGCTAAGACTTGTAAATTTTACTATTAAATGGCGGGGTGTGAGTCGATTCCTATTGATTTTGAGGGGTGTTCTCTGCACCTCCTGGATTTTGATGCTTGTTCCCCTTGCTATATTAGGGAAATTCTCTACAATAATCCTCTCCAGTATACCTTCTGCTCCTATTTCTCTTTCTTCTTCTTCTGGAATCCCAATTATTCTAATGTTGTTTCGTCTTATGGCATCACTTATCTCTCGAATTCTCCCCTCGTGGTCCAGTAGTTGTTTGTCTCTCTCTTGGTCAGCTTCTTTATTCTCTGTCATTTGGTCTTCTATATCACTAATTCTGTCTTCTGCCTCATTTATCCTAGCAGTAAGAGCCTCCATTTTTGATTGCACCTCATTAATAGCTTTTTTTATTTCAACTTGATTAGACTTTAGTTCTTTTATTTCTCCAGAAAGGGCTTTTATTTCTCCTGACAGGGTTTCTCTAATATCTTCCATGCCTTTTTCGAGCCCGGCTAGAAACTTGAGAATCGTCATCCTGAATTCCAGATCTGACATATTACCAATGTCTGTATTGATTAGGTCCCTAGCCTTCGGTCCTGTCTCCTGCTCTTTTTTTTGTGGTGAGTTTTTCGGCCTTGTCATTTTGTCCAGCTAAGAATCCGCTGTTCTCCTTGTTAAGTGAACTTGGTCTTGGCTGGATTTCTTTGATCTTCTGGGGGAGGGGCCTGTTGTAGTGATTCTCAGGTGTCTTTGCCCCAGGCGGAGTTGCACCGCCCTTACCAGGGGCCGGGCTAAGTAATCCTCTCAGGTTCGCTTTCGGGAGCTTTTGTTCCCTGAACGCTTTCCGTAGAGTTCCGGAGGACGGGAATGACAATGGCGGCCTCCCAATCTCCGGTTCGGAGGAGCTGAGAGCTAGGGGCCCCAGTCTTCAGTGCGCCTTCATAGAAAAGCGTTTAATCCCTCCAGTCTCCCCAGCCCACGTTTGCGCCCGGAGACCGCGCGCCTGGAGACCGCGCGCTCAAGAGAAAATCGTGCGTAATCAGTCCCGTCTCACTGGCTTCTGGGAGCGCTCTGAGCTCACCCAGCCTGTGACCAAGCGTCTCTGTCTCTGGCAGAGTCCCACCTGGAGTCTCCGAACCCTGTAGATCCCTGAGCTCTCCCACGTGGGAGTCTCCCCGGATCTTGTGGGGACACCTCGCACAGAGCACCGGCCAGTGCCACAGAGCACCAGTCCGTGTCACAGACCACTAGGAAACCTCGGCTCTGTCTCCGCAGCCGGCTTCCCTGCTCTAATACCTGTGAGCTCTGCGACACTCAGACACCCCCGATCCTTCTGTGACCCCGCGGGACCTGAGTCCACGTTGTCCCCGTGAGGTCTTCACCCCAGTTTAGCCTCTGGAGCGATGTCCCTCCGTGGAGCCGACTTTTAAAAGTTCTGATTTTGTGCTCCGCCACTTGCCGGGAGCCGGCCCCTCCCCCTGGGGTCTATCTTCCCGTCGCGTTGGATTCACTTCTCCGCTGGTCCTACCTTTCAGAAAGTGGTCGATTTTCTGTTTCTAGAATTGTTGTTTTTCTTCTCTTCGATCTCCTGTTGGATTTGTAGGTGTTCGGAATTGTTTGATAGGCTATCTAGCTGATCTCCTGCTGTCTGATGTCGTCTCAGCTGCTACTTCTCCGCCATCTTCAAAAAAAGAAGTTTTAAAAGCCATTTTGGTAAGTGTATTTTTATGTAATTATCTATTTAATTGTGATCATATGTGTTTTACTTTATGCATTTTAAAATAGTACTCTGAGAAAGGGTATAGGTATTTCTATGTTGTTGCAGGGGTCCATGGTACAAATAAAAGTTTTTAATATTGGCTTTAAAGGGGCATTTACTAAAGATCTTAAATTACTCCTAGGGAATAAAATTTTCAAAATGTTTTTTAGGAAAGGAGTTAAGTTGAAGCAACAGGTCCTCAATTTTATTGTCTCTTCTATTTCTCTACTTGGCCCATTGAACTCCTGACAAATAGCACATGTGCAATAAACATTCATAGAGAATGATGCTCCTTTGTTTTCTTGGAGAAATGAGCAGATTGCTGAAAACACACTGAGTTTGATTCACGGGACATTTCCCAAAAGGAGAGATGGTTTTAGATGGAGAGTAAAGGGGGCACCTGGGTGGCTCAGTCGGTTAAGCCTCTGCCTTCGGCTCGGGTCATGATCTCAGGGTCCTGGGATTGAGCCCTGCATCGGGCTCTCTGCTCAGCAGGGAGCCTGCTTCCTCCTCTCCTCCTCCCATCTTCTAGGGTTGGGAACTGCTCTCATTTCCCCTTACCCATACCTTCCCACTCTGTATTAAACATTATGCTACAGACTATGACTGTCTTGAGACTAGAATTCTGTCTTTGAGTTACAGGGCAATATCAGGCACTCAAGATTTTTCTGTGGAATCAATTGAATGGCTAAGTTAATGAGGCCAACAAATAAGACTAATGTGGCAGATAACATGAAAACTGAAGGGTGGGTGAGAAAGGGTGGAGAGGCAAGCTGGTCCCAGGTCATCTCACTTGCAAGATGTTTAATAGAAGTGTGTGTGTGTGTGTGTGTGTGTGTGCGCGCGCGCGCGTGCGCACGCGCGCACATATATGCACACAGGTGCCGTGTTTGCATGGGAGTAGTGGTAGTACAGGGGAGGTGAGATTTATACTTGACTGTAGATAAATACTTTCAATGTAGCAAGTATGAATGTCACTCTGCCATGTTCTGTGCCTGATATTTACCTTCTGTAAATGCTACATTTCTCTAAATTAGAGAAATTGGTTCTGTACTTCCACCTACATGATGGCAGAAAAATTCAACCTCGATCATGTTTGGGAATTCTCTCTCATTCTCCTGGGGTTCATGCAAGGCTCTCCTGGTATTTGAGATGCCATAGCCCGCAGAATCCTTATCAAATACTCCATCTCATCTGCTGTGACTCATCATTTTCTAAGGTACTGGTCAGGCAGTGTGATGAGGAAGACCAGAGATGCCTGTCACGGTGGTCCTTCCTCTACTGCACACGACCCACAGAGACCCTTGGGGCCTCAGAATCTCTAAAGAGACTGAAGAAAACCATCCATCTTCAATTAGGTAGCTTGTGTGGTTTCAATTCCAAAGCCCTAACCTCCATGCTCTCCTCTGGGGAACACAGTCTGGAGAAATTTTTGTACTGGGTGTTGTCACAGGGCAAAAAGGGAGCAGGAAATACCACTTACTCCTTTCTTAACAACCTCACCTAGCTACACCAGTCTTCAGAAGTAAGAGAAAGTTTTATCTTCCTCCTCCCAAAGTCCACTCCAGCACCAACCCCAATCTGCTAGCAGTCCAGCCACTCTTTCTCTTTGCAGTTTGGAAGAGCTCAAAATCACAGAGCCTTGGCAACTGTCCCAGTTTTCTTTATCCTGTTCATGACTCCAAGGAAAACACATTTCTGACTCAAAAACAAGCCGGAGGTTTCTGTTGAGACCTCAAATATTTTCCCAGAGTCCACCATAAAAATAATAAGGTTATGTTGTAATTTTAAACGATTTGTTCAAGTTCTTGTGGCAAGACCCTGCTACAGTTTTGTTTATCCTGCAAAGAGCCTCAAGTCTGCTTCTAAACAAAATGGTTTCCAAAGACTAATGCTGGCTTCCCTCTGCTGACCCAAATCTCAAGAAAATTAGCATTTGTTGTCAAAACGCTTAAACAAATAATTATTAGCACAGTTGTTTTGTAGCTTGCATGATTTTGGCAATCAATACTCATGCTAGCATTGTTACTTGGACTCGGCATTAATGTTTTCTTCAAAGTATTTTACTCTGGTAGTATAAATATACCCTATATTGCCAAAGACATACTAGACAGGCATGGTCATCAGTGTATTGTCCTGAAAATTGGCTTCATTTCAAAAACAGTAGGAAATTCATGAGAGAGGTTTTGGAAAGATGCAATATTTTAGTGATCTAATTCCATAATATTTATGTTGTCTTACAAGTAGTAGTAACTAGGCTTCACTTCTAACAACACTAAAAATCTACCCTATTCAGTGTGTTTGACTTCATTTAAAAATAAATGTATTATGAAAACATGAACAAATAATATTGGAGACTAGGGGCACGTGGGTGGTTCAGTCCATTAAGTGTCTGCCTTCAGCTCAGGTCATGATCCTAGGGTCCTGGGATCGAGCCCCGAGTCGGACTCCCTGCTCAGCGGGAAGCCTCCTTCTCCCTCTCCCTCTGTCCCCCTGCTCGTGCTCTTCCTTTCTCATTCTCTCTCTCAAATAAATAAATCTTTAAAAAAATAATATTGGAAACTAAAAATGTATAACTGGTGAATATTCATGTACTTCCCTTCGCTGCCCCTTAGGAATAATCCCGGCAGTGCCAATTTACTTCATGAGTGTTTGCCATGCAACAAAAGTAGAGCCAGGACTGTAGTGTCTGCTTTGAATTGGAATAGGCTAGATATTATTTCTGGAAGAGAAAATGCTAAAGGTGTAAGGAAAGGCAAGAGCCAAGGAAGTCTTGGAAATGTTTTATTGAGGGTTTGGACAGAGGATGGGGTTGAAATGATAGAGCCCGTAGGGCTTTGCTCCAGGTCAGGCTGGGTGTGGTTCCAAAGACAGGGTGGGAACTGGACTTTGAGAAGTATTCTCATGGCTCTGTAGCAATTCCCTTGACGGGCTCTAGCAAGGAATTTTTTAAATGCTAGGTTTTACTTAATTTTTGAATAGATTATACATTTATAAGGCTCAAAAGTTAAATATACTATGAAGTTTATCAGGAAAAAAGTCTCTCTAATGCTCCAGGTCCCCAGCCACCCAGGTTTTATCCCTGAGGCCACCAATATTACCAGCTGCTTGTAATTTTATAGAGGTATTTTATACATACACAAGCAGATAGGCATTCGTATTATATAATTTTCTGCCTCACTTTTTATACAAGTGGTAGCTCACTACGCAAATTCTTCCATGTGCTGCTTTATGTCTTTACAATATTTGGGATATCGTTTCATTTTATTAGCTAGATCCTCATTCTTTTTTTGAAGCTGCAGAGTATTCCATTGTAGCAATATACAAATATTCCTTAGCTAGTTCACACTTTTGGAGGCTTCCCATCATTTGCCATGATTACATACATGATGCAATGAACTACTCTATTCTTAACTTATTTTGTGCCAGGCACCCCTTTGACAGTCTGGTAAAGCCTGTGAATTTCTTCTCACTGTAAAATTCTCTTTCAAGTGTATAAAATAAAATCGTCCAGATTAAACAAAATCCAATTATACTGAAATATAGTTATCAAAATTTTTTTAATTTAAAAATAAATGCACTTATTTATTAATGACTTAAGTAACAAGATCTAGCAGTGGTACTAATAAGTACTCTAATTTCAAAGTATGAATGAACATAAATGATATTTCAAAATATCTGTAATAGCAGATCTGATTTTTACTAGTAACAGAGGCACAGGCTGATACTATTGCGGTTTCTTGCCTACTTTCATTATTAAAGGAAATGACAAACTTCAGTTAGATGTTAATGAAAACAAAAACAGTTTTTTCTCCATCCTGTTTGTTGAATCCCCTAGATTTTCCTGTGCAGCCCTTATTAAGAAGCCCTGACTTACGCAGACATCATTTCCTAAATATTGAGGTATGTTTGTATATAGTTGTAAATTCCCAGAAGTGTTTTAAATTAGCAAGTGTACTAATACATTTGTCATTGAATGCCTATTGTCAAATTGCCAGAAATATGGGCCAGCGTTGATCAAAGGTGTGTTAGCAAGCATTTTCACATTTGCCAATCTGAGAGATGAAAAAATAGCATCCTGGTGTAGCTTTATTTTGTATTTGTCTTATTAAAAGCACAATTGCGCATATTTTTCGTATACTTAAGAGGCATTTCCTGTCTGTTCAGGTCCTTTGCTTATTGCTTCCTTAGTTTGTTGGCAGGTTTGTTGGGGCGTGAATCACAAACAGCGATGTGAACAGCGCCCCCTAGAGTTAAACATGGAGGCCCTACTTACTGGTGCCGGTGAAGGTTTACTGCTCTCTACTGTGTTTTTACCTCAGATTATTGTTTCTTTGAGTCATCTAAATAGATTAAAATAGCATCTGGAATCCTTAGGGCACTAATCTTACTTAGGTGACAATGTTGTCCGGGACAAGTCTGAAAGAAGTCACAGCAATTTGATAACTGCGGTTATCTCTGGCAAGGAGAGGGGCATGGAAAAGGTGTGAAATAATTTTTACTTTGACTTTTTTCAATGCTGGAATTATGTATTATTTGTATGCAACAAATAAATGATAAGAATGAATATATGTGATGAAAATTCAAATAACACAGAGCGTATACAAAGAACAGTAAAAGAACCTCTTTTTCTGGGAAACCTGGGTGGCTCAGTTGGTTAAGTGTCTGCCTCTGGCTCAGTAATGATCCCAGAGTCTTGGCATGGAGTTCCGCATCAGGCTCCTTGCTTAGCAGGGAGCCTGCTTCCCCCTCGGCCTGCTGCTCCCCCTGCTTGTGCCCGCTTGCTCTCTGACAAATAAATACATTTTTCCAATGTCCTTCCAGCCTTGAAATTTTAAGAACAATCATACTGGGGATGCTTCCTTGAGCCCAAACTGTGATTTTGAAATACCTTTTCTCTAAGATCCAGAGCTCCTGAGAGAAATAACTGGTTCCAGGTCTAGAGTAGGAAATGTATAAAATGAGCCTGATGTTATACCAGATAGCAAGAAGTTACCAAAGACTAGTAGGTCATCGCCACAGAATGCAGGACCCAGCTGACCGAGAGAGAGACAGCATCAGAGCATCAGTAAGGATAATAACTTCATGGCCTGAAGTGCAAAACAAAATGCTAACCTGAAATACTAAATAAAATAAAAAGAGTCGTTCATACTGGGAGGCTAAGTGGTCATACTGGGAGATAGCAAAGGCCCAGCCTTGAGCATGTCTTTGATATGCACACTAGCCCATTCAGAGTTAGAGCTCCTCTCTCAGGCCCAGGAACCCGTGAAGCAGGACCACTCCAGGGCCAAATGCCAGAAAACAAAGGGCCATCCCTGTGGCTGAGAGCTCACTGAAATGATTCAAACTAGCTAATCTTAAATTGGTCAGACTGTCTGGGTTTGATTTGCCCTTGAAGTTTCAATTAAGGTGGCCTGGCCTCTTTCCCCACTCCTGCCCCTTTTGCCTCCTCACCACACTGGTGTTTTTTCCAGGTGGCCCTGCTCCTCCTCTTTCTAGGGCTGTGAGCATCATCTATTTTGTTTCCCCAAACTTCTGTGTCTTTGTGGCCATACCTGACCAACCATCGCATACAAGAGCATAGAACACTAGCGCAACAAGATATTCCAGAATTATCTTGTGTTTTCCTTGCTTCAGTTCTAGAATTAGCCATTTCTTCAAAGAGCCTTGCTTCCTTTTATTAGAGAATGGCATTTAGAAACCAATATCTGGGCCCTAAGTGTATTTTATGCACAAGGGTATCAATGCTTGTGGCAATACTTGCTCTCATCTGACCAAGGCCCCGCGGTTGGAGGCAATATGGCGTAATGAGGAATAGAGTGGGCTCTGGACTCAGACTGCCTGAATCCAAATCCTAGCCACCATGCATAAGGTGTGAGGCCTTGGGAAAGTTACTTAAACTCTTACCATTTGATCACCCATATGATGGTAGGTATATACCTACTTCAAAACATTGCTGTGAGAATTTAGTGAGATATACAGGTAAAGTTCTTAGACTCACGCAGGGCACACAGATATTCAGTTAATATTTGTGGAATGAATGATCCCCATGTTGATCAGAAACTCTTTCAGAAGAATGAAAATGAGGGGGAAATCCTCATTTATGTGCTCTTCAGAACATAAATAAAAAGTGAGTTTGTCAGAGGTCCTTAAAAATTTCCCACGATAATTTAAAAATTATTTTTAATATATTGTGAGAAGTTAGAGGATATCCCTACATTAAAAAAATGCTTTCCATTTGTTTATGTTCATGTTCTTTTCTCTAATTATTAAAAAAAAGAAAGAAACACACAAAGCTGGTGCCAAACCTGGATATCACGCTATATCTGGGATTCTGATCATCATGTCATCACAGAACACACCAGGAGCACTGGGTAGGCATTCGGGCAAGTGGAAGAGGAGGGCACTCTAGAAAGACAAGGCCCTGCAGTCAATTTTCCCTGGTGTTCCCTTGAGGGGAAGTGAGAGCTGCCAGAGAGAGAGCTGTCTGCAAAAGGCAAAGCAGGGACTCCACATCCCCAGCTTGCTTTTAATAACATTCCCTGGACAACTTACAACTCCCATTCTATCCCAAATTCCTGATTTAATGACTCATGGAGACAGCTATTCTAAAGTATCTCACCAGAGAAGCTTATTTGGTTCCCACGGGGCAAGAGTAAAAGCATTAGCAATATTCTACATAATTTTTATGCTTCCTGTTGGTATTTCAGTCCCTTTGCAATTCTTGCTCAAGTTTTTTTCCTCATCTTCTAAGTCTGACAAAGTAATTTCCAAATTACTTTGTTGAAAACTCATGACTCTGTAGAATCTTTTAGTCATTTGCGACAGGCCCACTAATGATTTAACATGAAAATGGGATGGATTTCCCATCAGGGTTCCCAGAGTAGGCTACTACTGTGTTTTTTGTGACCTAACACAATGAAAGGCATTGTCACTAAATGATTCAGCTAGTTAGAATCTCAGCTCCCTTTCTGGGGAGGAAATTTGAGGCATTGTGTTTATATTAGATGCGAGGGTAATGCTTACATGGACAGTAATGCTTCCATTCTCCTCCATCAATGCCAGGCAGAGACGGTCAACCAGCCACCCTGGCCAGAAGCAAACCTTGTAGCCAACTCAAACCTATCATGTTTCCTTGCTGTCTGTCTGTCTCTCGGTCTCACGCGGGCACACACAGGGTCTCCGTTGCTCCACTGCTGTAATGCCCTTCTCAGTAAAATTCCCTAAGGCAAAATCAACTGTAACCCGAGTTTTCAGCTCATTCAGTATCAGTGGGAAAAGTGCCATGTTGGACTTTGACTGACAGCCACAAAAACCAGTTTGACTGAGAGTGGCAAGGCCACAAGGTCTAGGTGGAGTATTATTAACTCACCCACTTGGAATGGTTACTTGGAGAATGCTCACACTGCCCCTTATGCTTCAGTCTGAGTCTCTAAGAGTGTTGAAGTCATAGAGACACTAAACAAATGTACAGCAGGAAGCTTTTTTTTATTCAGAACTCAAACACACACACACACACACACACACACACACACACACACGCGCGCGCGCGCGCGCGCTCTTCTGTCACCAGGGATCCCTGGAAAGTGATATCTGAAATTCCGCTCCAAGTCAATTGCCTTCACTTCTCATTTTTGTGTGATCTTCAACTCCCGACTAATAGAAGCCCCATGGAATTGAATTTTAATTGGCATGAGAGAAGAGGGGGAGAGTTTTGCCCTAAACTTTCTGAAGAAAGGCAAGCATATTTTTTATATAAATTCCAAGGCCAGGTAGGAAAATCCTTTTACACATTAGACTGGAGTACAGGAAATGAAAATAAGCTTTAGTATTTCTTTCCTATTCCAAATGTGGGAAAAATTAGTTACTATTTTTTCCTTTTTTTTTTTTAAAGGATTTTATTTATTTATTTGACAAAGAGAAAGAGATCACAAGTAGCCAGAGAGGCAGGCAGAGAAAAAGGGGTAGCAGGCTTCCCACTGAGCAGAGAGCCTGATGTGGAGCTCTGTCCCAGGACCCAGAGATCATGACCTGAGCCGAAGGCAGAGGCTTAACCCACTGAGCCACCCAGGAGCCCCTATTTTTTCTTTCTAATTGTGCTTTTATCATGATTGTTGGCAGTATGATTTTGCTACATTAAATCCAAGTTTATTGAATACTGCCATAGCCTTCGTACTGTGCCATCCACCAGAGTTCTGACGATTTAACATCTTCTCATTTGAAAGACACCAGGTTAATTTAAAATCATTTATCCAGTTAAAGTAGAGCCCAAATGATTAATTTCTTGGAATTTTGTTGTTTGGAAATGTCAAGTAAAAAGTCCTTTAGGGGCGCCTGGGTGGCTCCGTCAGTTGTGTCTGAGTTTTGATTTCTGCTCGTGAGATTGAGCCCCGGGTCAGTCTCCACACAATCAGCACGGTGTCTGCTTGACATTCTCTCTTCCTCTCCCTCTGCCCCTTCCCCTGCTCTCTTTTCCTCTCTCTCAAATAAATAAGTAGATTAAAAAAAAAGTCAGTCCTCTAATTTGGTGATTTTTCATTGGTGAGGGTGTTGTGTAGTCGTGTATGTAAGCCAAATGTGTGAAGGAAGAGCATGAGTATCTGAGTCAGAGAGACCTGAGTAGGAATCCAGAGCATGTCACTCACAAGCCTTGTGACTTTAGCCTGCATACTTCACCCATCTGAGTCTCTGTTTCCTCACCTGGAGACAGCTCCACACAGAAGAGCTGTAAAGTTCAATTATGACGTGGGAAGGACTGACATGTGTCTATTCTGCACACTATTTAATTGTCCTCTCCACCTTCCTCTAAATGTACAGAAACTGCATAACAGTTTTATCATTCTCCCTAAAGGCATCTGGGATCCAGGGAAACAAAAGAATGATAAAGAGAACCACCTGGTTGATCAGGTTCAAAATACAGAAGCAGATGGATTAGTTTTAATTTTTCATATGTTTTTGGTTTTGTTTTCATTTAATCTGTGGCTTTTCTTCTGAACTGAAGTGAATCCCTCTAAATCTCAGTGTCCTCCTTGGACCACCTACTTCAGTGGATTTCAACTCTGGCTATGCGATAGAATCACTTAGAGAATTTTCTTAAAATGCAGATTTCTATCTCCACCCATAAAGATTCCCTGTTTCCCTAGGGGTGAATCAGTGTGTGTGGTTTGAGAAACCCACAGGCCACTCTCCATTGAGACTCAGATGATTTTTGAGGCCCTCCACCATCTCATATGCCTGGCTTTATTACAAAACTCAAGGAAAAGATTTTCAAACTAGAAAACATTCATTTTTGAGTGTTTGCATTTGTGTGCTGGCTGTCACCAGCATGTTCTGGATGCCCTCAGCTCACCATCCCTCAATGGAGCAGGCCAGCCCTTCTGAGCAGCCAGAGGCACATCCTGAGCTTCAGACCATGGGGCTGGCATCCCAGGAGCTGCCTTGTTTGGACATGGCAATGAGACCTGGCTTGGTGAGGGGGTAACAGGACTGCTGTGAAATGTTGAACTGCAACTACCAGATGGGGGTGGGGGATCAGGGAGAAAGGTCGATGAGGGTGAAGGTAAACTGGTTCAATCTTGGGCCAAGAAGCTTTTTTTTTTTTTTAAGATTTTATTTATTTATTTGACAGAGAGCTCACAAGGAGGCAGAGAGGCAAGCAGAGAGGAGGAAGCAGTCTTCCTGCTGAGCAGAGAGCCCGATGCAGGGCTCAATCCCAGGATCCTGAGATCATGACCTGAGCAGAGGCTTTAACCCACTGAGCCACCCAGGCGCCCCAAGGAGCTTAATTTTAAACCAAGAATAAACCAAGAATTGAGATTCAATCAAAGATGGGGAGAAAGCCAGGAGATTGTAGCTACGATGGCTCAACACTGTTCCTTCTCTCTGCCTTTCTGTTGTGACAGTCGTACACCCTGATTATAGTTTCAAATAAAGTACAGCTCCCAGCGTCTCTGCGTGGTCCTATGCTCACCTTTCCTTGATGATGCTTGGGGGCAGAGATGGCTCCCAGCAACCACGTTTATTCAGTCCCCACATAATGTGGGTATGCCCCAGCCTTGTCTAGGGTAACTCCCACCATTCAGAATCTGAGGTTGATGGGTATTTTGAGTAGAGAAAAATGTCAACTTGGGAACTGTAAGTAGCCATATTCTTCCGTGTGGACTGTGAAAGAGAGAAATAAGTCCACATTAGGAAGAATGCAGTTAAGGGTAGAAGAGTCAGAAAGAGGCAAGATGGAGACTGAAGACATCCTGGATTTCCTACAGAGTTTGGTTCCCCCGTCCATGTGTGCTATTACCCCATCTACATTTGTACCTTTTAGTTTATAATTAATGCCCCTTTGGTTAAGGTAGCTGGGACTGGCTTCTGCTACTTATACAGTTGGCCCTTGAACACTTGAACTTGAACCTTGAACTGCATAGATCCACTTAACTCAGACTGTATTGATAAATACAGTACAGCTCTGTAAATGTATTTTCTCTTCCTCATGATTTTCTTAACATTTTCTTTTCTCTAGATTACTTTATTATAAGAATATATAAGAATACTTTATTATAAGAATATAATGAGAATTACTTTATTATAAGAATAAGAATAAATTCTATTATAAGAATAGAATACATATAATGCCCAAAATATGTGTTAGTCTACTGTTTATGCTATCGGTAAGCTTTTCCTTAACAGTAGGCTACTAGCATTTTGAAGAGTCAAAAGTAATATGTGAATTTTCAATTTCAGCACCCCAACCCCTATGTTGTTGAAGAGTCAACTGCAATCAGAAAAGCTCTAATAAGTATGGATACCATGTATGAATATTTATATTTTTCATGTTCAAACCAGTGAAAGACTAGTGCTTTCCCAATGAAGAAGGCAAGCCACATGTGGAAGAAAGCAACCAAGGGCAGGATGTCGGGGTTTAAATCTTCTCTTAGAATCCCTCTACCACACAGAATCATAGACTATTGACATTAGTTCTTAAAAGTAACTCATTTCCACTGCCCCATATCATAGCTAGATGATATTGGGAAGAGTATTTAATCCTTGTGGATTTAACTATAATATGGTCATAAAGATTCGGGAGCAGAACCATTCACTCTCTTGAGGTTTCTTCCAACATTAAAACCTCTGTTGTCTATGGTACTTGATATGATCAAAAGGAATTTCCCTTGGAATTATTCTTGAAGCCACATTCTACATATCAAATGGTCAGGAGAGCTCACCATAAGAAGTCATGCCAGCTCCTCATGTGAATGACAGGTAAAACTGAACACTTTAAAAGTTAAATGTAACGGGCACCTGGGTAGCTCAGTTGGTTGGACATCTGCCTTTGGCTCAGGTCATGGTCCCGGGGTCCTGGGACTGGGTCCTGCATTGGGCTCTCTAATCATTAGGGAGTCTGCTTCTCCCTCCTTCTTCCCCCTGTTTATGATCTCTCCCTCTCAAATCAATAAATAAAATCTTACAAAAAAATTTTTTAATGTAACAAGTGCCAATTTTGCCTAACTTTCCATAAGACAGTTTGGCTTTGCTTAAAAGCAAATTAATTTAGAACAGAACATATTCAACTCCCCTATTTATTTGAACAAAATTTAGCACTTATTATTGAAAGGTGATAAAGATACACATCAGTGTATCATAGTTTGATTGGTGCTGGATGTGGGTGTGTAAAAGGACAGCGTAGGAGTGATGAGCAGGTCTAGGAAGGAGGCAGGCAGGGTGTGATAGAAGGTGTCATGGAAAAATCGATGAGTTCAGCCGAGGGAACAAAACCGGGTGGGGTGGACCGTGGTGAGAAGGAAGAACAGGGCCTTTCTGGCAGTGGGACAGCATACCCAAAACATGGGGCTGAGAACCAGTATCCAGTGCTCAGAGACCAGCAGTCCTGTAGCGAAGTAAGGACCACCCTTTCCAAGGTATTCATTCGTGCATTGAGGCTGATTTCAGAGGGAACGAGGGAGGTAAAAGTGAACTTTTAATAACACTATGGGAACTCCAGTATCTAAAAATCAATCACAAAAGACAACAAAGTGATCCAATACACATTGGAGTGATGGGATCACAGAGAAGTAGCTCTGTCATAAAGGGAGTAGAGACATCTTGCCCGGGACAGTGGGCTGATGAAAAGAGTAAGTAATAATAAGTAGCATTTATTGAGTGATCATTAAATGCCAGGTGTTCCATGCTTTGCACACATCAACTCACTTTGTGCATCATCTCTGTGATGTGGGTTCTGTTATTATCCTGTTTCAGGAGGCTGTCCCCCTCCTTCGCCTAGTCCCCTTTCCTGCACTTATCACTAATGCACAAGGTATTTTATTTATTTCATATTATGTTGTATTTGTCTCTCGCTTTCTGATAGAATGAACTCTCTTTCAGGGCGGGGACTTCTGTTTGTTTTGTTGACTGCTATGTATATACCCAGAACTTAGAAAACATAGTAGGAGCTCAAGAAATCTTGCTGAAAAAGGAGAGAAACTGAGACACAGAATGGTTAATAACTTGCCCCAACCAGTCCAGCAGTGGCAGGACCTGAGAGCAATGGTGTGAACAGCTAAGGGGATTTTTAGTGAGGTTCACAAGGAAGCATGACAGGATTGAAGGTGGAGGGTCTGGAGCATCAGCCTAGTAAGCATAGGTTTAAGAATTCATTGGTTCATTTATTTATTCAGTTAGTTTTTCAGCAAATATTTACTGACTCCCTACCATGTAGCAGGCATTGTTCCAGGCCCCAGGAAGCAAGGGTGGACAAGGCCAAAAGGGTTCCCCACTCAGAGGTGGGGAGACAGACAACAGAAAAGGAAACAAGTGAATGAATATACAGCAACATTTCAGAGATGATAAAGTCTGGGATGATAATAGAACAAGGTGATGTGATGAAGAGTAGCTGGGGGAGGGGGCCTCCCACTAGTAGATGGGGTCTTTGGAGATGGCCTCTTTGAGGGGATGTATGAGCAGAACCCTGCAGCAGGAAGCTCTGAGAGAAGATAACGCTTAGAACAAAGACGATGGGAGTGGGGGAAGCAGAAGTGGGGGCAGGGCTGGGGCTGGGGTTTGGAGAATGGGACGGAGCCTAGAAAGTGTCCATGGAGATCGCAGCTCTGCCCAGGGGGCTGAGAGTTCCCAGCCAGGAGAAAGGCCTGTAGGGCAAAGTCTGCCTAGGACAGAGCCAAGGGGTTAAACAATTGCATATTGTTTAACATATCTGGTCTTAAACCAGGAACCTAACCCAAAAAGGACCCTGATTTGGGTTACCAGCAGAGGGGCCGAAGCAGAAGGTACTATGTAGAATGACAGGAGTCTGGGCACGGTGGACACACTCCATGTTACAAGTGAATTTGGTCAGCTCAAGCCTGCAAGGACTTACACAGATGTGTAATGTGTCCCCCATGATCCACGTACACTCTGTATGTCTGCCTGGAGCTGAGGAACCACTGGAGGTGGGAGTGGCCTCAGGGAACATCTAATACACATGATATTTACCTGGCCTGTGGACCAGGCCTGTGATCCCCAACCTGAGCGAAACACAAGACTCATCTGGAATGTTCGTAAGAAAATTCAGATGACGGGGCCTCGTCCCCCATGATTCCTATTTATTGTGTGGAGAGTGGACCAAGTGTCTGTACCTGTGATGCAGATGGTCTCCAGACAGGGCCCACCTGGCAAAGTGTGCAAGTGAATCCACTAATGGGCTTCGGGAACCCCAGGAACCGCTGAAATGGGATGAAGCGTGTGTGCTCCCATACCTGTATATTTTTGGGTTGGGGGGAGAGGGTCCGTATCCTCCCAAGAGTCTCAAAACCTCAAGAACAGCTGATCTAGTCCTGCCCCGTGTCGTATAGAGTAGAAAACAGGGTCCCACGAATGTGATGACTTGCCTGATCCCCCAAACAGGAAAACAGCAGAGGCGGGCTGTCACTCCACACTTTAAGCCTGCCCCTCACTCTCTTCTTCACACCCTGCTGACTGTAGGGGTGAGGGGGGGGAGGGATTTTTTTTGTTGTTGTTGTTAGAGAGAGAGAGCACAGGCAGAGGGAGAAGCAGGCTCCCTGCCGAGCAAGGAGCCCGATGTGGGACTCGATCCCAGGACGCTGGGATCATGACCTGAGCCGAAGGCAGCCGCTTAACCAACTGAGCCACCCAGGCATCCCGGGGGGAGGGGATTAAGCACTCACGAGCAAAGTCATGACAGGATTGCTCGCCCCATTTTGGCCCCAGGTGGGAGAGATCAACAGAGTGGAGGTTTGCAATAATGATGCCTTAACAAAGGGACCAGGCATTCACCTGGACACCACTCCAGGCCCTGATACCGTGGAATCTTCGCTCCATGAGGACCTAAAGCCAGGACAGAAGGTACATGGTGGTAACAGAGTGACGTTCTTGTGAAAATCTGTCTTCCTATACCTGAGCAGGCAGGTGGTTCCAGCCTTCCCCACCTGTGCTTTCTTTTCTATCCACCTCTTTCCTCAGGCCAGTCTGGATCATGGCCCCACCTTTGTTAGTATGTTCCTCCCAGTCCCGATTCTGTGACTAACCCCAGCTAGCCTCCTCAAATTTGGAATGTGTCCCAAATCCTTCAGCCTCTGGCCGCAGCCTGAGCTCCCGGATTCACCTGCCTTGCTCACCTTCCTCTTCTGAACTAACAACACCCCATTTTGGCCTTTTGCCTCTTCACTCCCTCTTCTGTCCCAGGGACAGGGCCCCTCTAGTCCTGGCCCCACCTGTCACCCCATCCTCCCCCAGCCCATATGGCCAGCACAACCTGCTATTCAAGGGCTGAACTTCTTCGGAGTCTGACCCCTCTTTCTGCAAGGATGCAAGACTGCTGCGTAAGAAAGTCAGTGTAACACCCTTCCTCTGCCTTCATCTGCGAGCCTGCAACAGTGGGCTCAGGGGCTGGCTGGTAGACCACAGGGAGACCCTGAGTCCTGACCAACAATGGTGCATCCCCACTCTTTCCAGTTTCTGTCTAGCCACCCCCCCATCCCGCTCCGCTTGCCATGCATCTTTCTCTTCTGTTCCTTTCTCTTTTTTCTTTTCTTTCTTTCTTTCTTTTTTTTTTTTTTTTCAATTTCTTTTTTCTTTTTAACCTTTCCCCATGCTTTAGGCCTCCCTTGGCCCTTCCTGGGATCCCTTTGCCTGAGAGCAATCCTCAGGAATGAAAAGGTGCCTGAGCCTTTTGTGTGGACAAATGCCACCTTTGTTTTGGTGCCAGATTTGTGTTAGAGGCAGCTCTCAGAGAAAGCTGGACAGCTGGAGCCGTCCTGTAGAGCACGCAGTAGGCAGAGGAAAGAAGACGGCTCAGGAATGTTCTCAACAGCCTCCTCAAATCTGTGGGGGCATGGCTGGCGGCCCCCTCATTTTTCACAGAGAAGGAGACAAGCTTGGGGCTCAGGACAGCCCCAGGTCCTGTCTGGAATTAAGCCAGGGCAAGGTGGAAGTGGACATGGAGCCGTCCAACTGGAAGCTGTCCAGAGAGCTGCGTGGGGCAGGATCCCAGCTCACTGCCTCGCAAAGCCTCCACCGGCTCCGGCAGCTGCGGACACTCGACAGTTACTGGAAAGTCGTATCAGACGCCCCTGTCAGCTCTTTGTCCTGTTAAGGGATAGCACGGTGAATGTCTTGGTGAAGATTAATCATTTTCTTCCTTGCCTATGACTGAGGCTGTTTCTCAAGTCCTATCCTGGTTTCGCTTGTCTCAAGGATTTCATCGGAAGGGCGGGACATTCCCCCTGCCTTCCCCCCCTCCCCAACCCCAACGGGAGCCTGCGATCAGGACCAATGAAAGCAAAGTACCTCACCCACCCAGTGACTAAGAACCCAGAGTATTTAAGAGGTTCAGGAATGGGCTGAGAACTGCTTCTGTTTTCTCCCCAGACGGGCACACTCTCCTCTGACTCGGACCCTCCCTGAGCTGCAGAGGGAAGGGGGAAAGCCTCCCAGACTCTCTGCCACCATGTGCTACGGCAGATGTGCACGATGCATTGGACATTCCCTGGTGTGGCTGGCCATCCTCTGCATTGTGGCTAATATCTTGCTTTACTTTCCCAATGGGGAAACAAAATATGCTTCTGAAAACCATCTCAGCCGCTTCGTGTGGTTCTTTTCTGGCATCGTGGGAGGAGGCTTGCTGGTAAGTTGTTCAGAATTATTAGAAGCTTAAACTATTCTCTACTGTTAATGAGGGGTTCTCATGGAAATGTTTCTATAGTGCCTCTTTCCAAACCTAGTTATTTCTGTTTGTTCTTTGGAAAGCAGATCACACGAAAGTTGAGATAGCTCTGGTATATTAATTTTGTTAGACAGTTTACAAAATCCTCTGTCAACTAACAGTGGACTACCTTTTTGCTATGCTCTCTTACTTTACAGTTAGAAAACAGATATTAGCTTTTAAATCAGATCTGAGAGACTATAGAGTTTCTAGTACTGGAGGGGGTGGGCATTTAATGTTTACTCTGGGGAGCTGGGAGGACGCCACTGGTTCTCTGTCTAAATCAACAGTTTTGGATCCAAATTCTCTGTTTATTTTCAGGCATCTATGACAGAAAAAAAAAATCACGAGTTCTGAGTGTATGGCTATTCAGAAAGAACTATACATTTTCTCCTTTATGTAATCCTGGGTGTGGTGTCTAGGAAAAATCCTACAGTTAGCAACAGATGAGGGTCTGAAGCTCACAGTGGAATGTGTTGTTTTTTCCAAGGTTTGTTTTTATTGAAGTGAGAGGAATTTGCCTGCCAACCTGGGAGCTGAAAGTATTAGCTTCAACCACAGCATGGAAAGAATGTGGACAAACTCGAGTTTGCCACTTTAAATGCTGGGATTGAGAATTCTAGAAAGACGTTTTATGGAATTGCTAGTACCACACAGAGTATTTCTCTTAGCCAGGAAAAGACATTATAACATTTAAATTTAATACATTATTATGAAGCTTTATTATCATGTTCACATAATCATTTGTCTTTCATATAACATCGCACCTGTTAAGCTTCTTTTGATCTCAGAGTACTTCATACTTTATTTAAAGAGCTTTATTGTGAAGCAACAATCATAAAATAGTATCATCAAAGAAGCAGTTCATACTTACTATATGATGTCTTCATCTCTCCCATTTGTGAAAAATTTCAGTTATTTTATGAAAAACTTAGTATCACCTATGTTTTACAAGGGGAAAAAAAAAATCAGATTTAAAGACAGGGTTTAAGAGTTTCAGCTAGAGCTGAGGGATGGTGCTAGGAACTCTTGTAGAAGAAACTCTTCCATAGGTGACTCTTTGAGCCCTGCCATCCTGCACGCTCACCCTAAAGACACATTACATGCAAACAAGCAGGCACTGCACTTAGAGGGGTTTGTGCTCCTCCTGGTTTTACATTCTTTGAGATCCTTGGGCAAGCGAACCCAAAGCCATCCACCACTGTCAGAAAGAAATATATTCTAGCAAAAGATGCTTAGCCTGACCCTTATGACAGGCTTCGATTTGGGGGAAAGGCGGTGACTTTGGTTTGCCTGGTTTTGAACCAGATGTTCCTGCCGGCATTTGTGTTCATCGGGCTGGAAGAGGACGACTGCTGCGGCTGCTGTGGCCACGAAAACTGCG
This sequence comes from Taxidea taxus jeffersonii, assembly GCA_003697995.1. Lineage (NCBI taxonomy): Eukaryota > Metazoa > Chordata > Mammalia > Carnivora > Mustelidae > Taxidea > Taxidea taxus. The sequence continues at coordinate 21,516 of ML098027.1, forward strand.
GCAAGAGATGTGCGGTAGGTGCTCTAGCTCCCGGGGTGGAAACAGTCCTTGGGAGGCGGCCGGGGCCATGCGGGCTCACTTCCGCCCTTTCTGCTCTTCCCAGATGCTTTCTTCTGTCCTGGCGGCTCTGATCGGAGTCGCGGGAGCTGGCTACTGCGTCATCGTGGCAGCCCTGGGCTTGGCGGAAGGACCACAATGTCTTGATTCTACGGACCAGTGGAACTACACCTTTGCCAACACCGATGGACAGTGAGTAATGGTTTCCGGTAGGGCCACGCGTTCTCATCCGCCGCCTGGTACAGTGGCAAACCCAGCAGGTTAGACGGGCAGTGGTCAGCTGTGCGTCGGTCCAGCCAGCCGTGCGTCCGTCCGCTTAGCCTGGTGTCTTCGCACTGACTCAGGCGCCAGGCGGTGGTGTCAGAGCGTGGATCCCTGACCCGGAGAAGCTCTCCGTGCCTTTTTTTTTTAGATTTGTTATTTATTTATTTGACAGAGAGCGAGAGAGAGAGAGAGAGAGAGAGAGAGAGAGAGAGATCACAAGTAGGCAGAGAAACAGGCAGAGAAAGAGGGGGAAGCAGGCTCCCTGCTGAGCGGAGAGCCCGATGCGGGGCTTGATCCCAGGACCAGGATCACGACCTGAGCCGAAGGCAGAGGCTCAACCCACTGAGCCACCCAGGCGCCCCTCTCCGTGCTTTTTAATGGATTCCCTGATTCAGCCCGCATGATAAATTTAGGGATAAATTTAATAGGGATGCGTTGACTTCCACTATTGCTTCCATTTTACAGATGGGGAAAAGGAGGTATAGAGAGTTGCAGGAACTTATTCGAAGTCACATTGCTAAGAAGGACATGGACAGTCAGGATTTGAACCCAGGCAGCCTGGCTATAGAGTTTGTGCTCATACAGTGTGTCCACTATGCCAGAATGATTAGCTGATTTTACTGTTTTTATAAGAAAATATTATGGAATCCTTACATAATATGGATGGAAAGCATATGAATTTAACCAAAGCCCAGGGTAGACCATAGAACTCCCATACACACACTCAGGTATAACATAATAACTACATACAACAAACTATTTGAAGTGATCAGCCCGTAGGAGACAGATCTGATACACGACTTTAACATCAGGATAATTTAAGGTCTTTTATTTTATGTTGATGCTTATTTCTTATCCATTATTGAGGAAAGACCAGAAATAGCTGATAGAAACTGATGTACATGATGATGAATGAATGACATCCTTCTTTGAATTTTGAAAAGCTTAGTTATAAGATTCATGAGTGAAAATAATATGAATAATGAATTTCAACTGCCTTTTTATCAAGACTGTTTATCCCCCACGAATTGTGTAGCATATAGGGAGTTCATATATCATGAATATGGAATTACGTGGACCTGGATTCCATCCCAGCTCTGCATTTCTCCCTCAGCAACCAGGATAAAGTGGACTGAGCTCTGTGTTTTTCAGTTACTTCATTTGTCAAATAAAACCAGGGGCAGTTGTCAGGAAGATTAATGTGATAATATACACAAAGTATTTGCCACAGAAGCTGACACACTCTGACCATGGCCTCTGTTAGCTGTTAATACTACCTCCTAACTGACAATGAATACAGTGAAGGTAGCCTCGGAAGGAAAATTAGCACTTAGAGGGGTTTGAAATTTCAGTAGTCAAAATGGTTATTGATCGTGATTCAACTTTGTTCAGAACCTACTGAATGTACTAGTAGAAATTGGTTATTCACGTATGCACAGACATACAAACTACTGTACAAACCCATCTCTAAAAGTGATCATGATGAATGTCGTTGGAATGCAAAGAGAAGGGCAAGTATCACTAAACATTTTTACAGCTGTTTGAGCATATGCCCCTTCCCTGACCCACCCCAGCTTCTGTAAAAAACCTTCTGCTTCTATATCATTCCTCACTTCAACCTGTCCAAGGAGTTCAGTATGGGAAATAACTAATGGTCACAAGCCAGTGATTAATTGCTCAATAGGCAAGTGGGGCTGAAGAATTTTTTTTTTTACGTTGTGTCCTAAAATGACAAATTCTTTCCCCCACTGATAGGCAGAAAGACAGGGTCATAAGGACAGAGTTCTTTTTTTTTTTTAAATCAACAAATTGAATTTCTGATTGGCTCAATGAGCCTTTCAAAGTTAGGTCTCCAATTCCAAGCCCCTTTGTTCTGCTGTTTTAGAAAAACTGATAAGAAAAGAGTTTTATACCAGACCTCTTTGTGGAATTGTCAGTTGCAGATTTTCCCACATGACTGAATCCTATTTCATTAAGGATCCACATGCTTTATGATGTAGCAAAGGCTGAGATTCTAAGAGAGTAATCAGAGATTGAAGTTTTTCAGACTGTAAGAATATTCAGGTATTTAGAAAATCTCCTAAGTCACATATATATGTATATGACTTAAGTGTGTGTGTATAGTCATACGTGATTTCAGCATGGTTTGCTAGTATTTCACAAAGTGACTACAGATTATTTATCATTCAATTACTTTTAAAAGTGTTGAGTACCTACTATGTGCCAGATACTGGTCTAGGGGTTATATATACAACGATGAAAGTTCTGCTTCCTATTTTCAAGAAGCTCAGACCTGTGGAATAGTTATATAAGCAGGTACTCTCCTGGGCTAGGTTAGGTGCCCTTCCTCAGACTTGGTTTACCTCATCAGTATACCTGTCACAATGCGATTGCGTCTTGTCTCCACCCTTAGAGGCTCTGCTCTTCCAAGGCAAAGCCCGTGCCATGTTCACCATTATACCCCCAGCCCGGGCTTAGTGTCTAACTCACAGTGAATGCCCAATAATATTTGCTGAACTTTATGTTTCTCATTGCAGCATGACTTGGGCTAAATTCCTCACTTTGTGAGATGACTTGGACTAGAAAAATGTGATACAGATCAATGAATTAATTCATTTCTTTTTTCTCTGAACAAAAAAGCACCACACAGAAAGTAGCTTATGAGACATCCCATTAGGTGTGGTCACGGGACAGAAGTTTCTTTTTTTTATCCGCAGGTACCTTCTGGATACCTCCACATGGTCCCAGTGCGTTGAACCCAAACATGTTGTGGAATGGAATGTCTCTCTGTTTTCTATCCTCTTGGCCCTCGGTGGAATTGAATTCATCTTGTGTCTCATTCAAGTAATAAACGGAGTGATGGGAGGAATATGTGGTTATTGCTGCTCTCGCCAACAGGTAAGAACCTGTGTGAAAATGTCACAGCCTGGTCCTGGGGTATTCAATGACTATAATATGCCATTGTTTTCATCAGAAACAAAAAAAGGCAAAATTAAAAGCTGCTCAACTTACCAGCGTTTGTCCTTAGACCATCTTTGTGGCAAAGCATTTACAGCATATGGTTTTGCTCTGGGTAATAAGCTTCCTTGAGTGTCATAGTCCCTGGGTTATCTCTTTTTTTTTTTTTTTTTTTTTTTTTTGTAGTTGGCTCTGTGTATATAAGGAAAATGCTGTCCATAAACAAAGTGTTTCTTCAAGAGCAAACTCACCACCCCTTTCACGGGCTCTGGCCAAAGAGACACAACTGTGTTTGCTCTCATGTTCCCAACTAGCGTACACAAATAGTAGTCAACATTCTTTGCACTAGGCACTCAGCTACACTCACATTTCACATGCCACTATGAGTCAGGGATTAGGCACAATCTCTACAGTCCCCTAGTCGGGAAGGAGCAGGCTTCGGACCCTGGGTCATCTTATGCCACAACCCCTGCTCTCAGCCTGTATGCAATACTTGCTGTTCTGTTGCATCTCTTACAATTCTTTCCTAAAAAGGCGTCACAAAAATGCCACAACAGCTAAGCACAGAGAATCACTAGTGACCTTTGAATAGCAGCTCGTCAAAAGCCTTTCATGGTGAAAGAAAACCAGGAAGCACTTGTTTCCTGAGGAAATGATTTCAGAGAGAAGTATGCATTTGTTAGTAGCAGGGAAAGTTCTTGTCTCTATATCTTCCTAAAAAAGAAACCTCATGTATTAGTGAATTGATGGAAGTCCAGCTTGTTTGTTTTATGCATTATTCTGTAAAACGGAATTAGGTGAACAGAAACTTAATTTCTATTTTCCTAATCATTTACTCTGCTGGTTCAAGGTCTCTTTCTCTTAAAATAAGACAAAACCTAATGAAAACTGAAAGCCCCCTGCTACCATGAAAAACCTTGCTGTAAATAAGTGGAAACTTTCTAAAATTTTTGAGGGGAAGTTAAAATAAAAATCTAGTTTTCCTTATCAGGCGAGTACAGCAAGATTAAAAATTTCCTTTGGGAGCCTGCCATATTTCCAAGAAAACAACACAGTGGGAAACTTTCAGTGTGGAGTTGTTTCCAGGCAATATGGTTGGGGAGAGGTGGAGAAGAATCCTCTCAGAATTACTTTAGTGTAACCTATCTTTAACCTTGAATTTCATACAAGGCAGAGTTTAAATTAGGTGAGGCGCCGCTGGACATCAGCCCTTGTGCATTTTTGGGAAGAGGCATAATATGTCAACGACCACAGCTGCTGCTAGTGGTTTGTCAGTGACCCTCCTCTCTGAGCTGGGGGGTGAGCATATAGTCCTACTGGGTTTCCCATCCGAAAGTCACAGTAGGGATGGCTTCTTCCCAGAAACGCCAGTGCAGATCTGCTACCTTTATTCCTTAGACAAAAGACACTTTCAAAGGACAAGGTTTTTTAGTGTAGATGAGTCAAGTCTGTAACTTGGTAGCACTGAATTGGGAAAGTAACCTCCACTGAGCCCACTCCCGGGTGAAACTCCCGTGGCAATGTCTCTAAAATCCCTAAGATTAAAAACCTACCCCAAACACATTCAGAGCCAGCTCAGCACCGGTAAGCTTCGTTTTCATAGCCCTTCCCCACAGCTTTTCCTCAGGACGACGGGTGTCTTTTGTTTACGAAACATTTCATGAGCATTGTTTAGGCTCTCAGCTGAAGTTGACATCAGCCTGCTTTATGTCTGCTTCAAACGGGAAATTCTGGGACAAAAATGGTATCGTCATCTGTTCAGCCTGTGGGTGACCTAATGCCCATCTCATTTTCTTTACAGCGATATGACTGCTAAAAGAACCACCCTAAGACAGAACAGAACCACAACCTTCCTCTATTTCGTTGTAATTTATATATTCTACTTGTATTAATTTGTAAAACTTTGTACCACTGTATCATACTTTACATATTCTACTTTTATAAATGTGTATAAAGACTGGCATCTTCATGTGATGCCAAGTGTAGCAAACAAACTTTTTTTTTAGGACTGTGAAAACAAATGAGGTCATTTATTGACTGAATGACGGTCGGTCCTCAGGGTAGCTGAGATGAACTCTGGCCTGAGTAATGTTTTTGAGAAGCATTATAAGGATAAATATCATTTTCTCATTTCTATTGTATGTGCATAGGTTCGTTAAATGGAAGATGTCTTGTTACTTTTTTTTTAAGACCATGAAGGAGAAAATCCAACAACTTGAAAAGATGTGTTTTTTTCACTGTTTATATGGTGTTTCCCATTCATATGCCTGCCAATCTCTGACAAGAGGCCTTTATGAACTGTTCCGAGTTTTGTGAGAGACAGATACTTGCCCAGAGCAGGATGGCTGATTGAGAATGCCCTGAGCTAAAGGAAGGAGTCAACACCAGCAATGTTGTTAGGAGTCCTGCCAGATCTTAATTTTCTCTAAGATGTGGAAAACTTTTTGTCCTTCAAAGACAAGTGCTAAGGATCACGTATTGAAAAAGAAAAAGGCCTGGGTACTCGGACAAGAAAAAATGGGAAACGGAATAAAACAGTTAATCAACATCATGGGAAAATGGGGGAGGGGGAGGAAGGGCAGGAGGACCATGAGGAAATAACCCCGAAACTTGATGGTTGAAATCCAACAAAATAAAGTATCCACTACCATGTTTAATTTCAGTGTCCTTTATTTAAAGTTCCTCCATTTTTCTCCCTATTTTTCCTCCCCAGCCTGTGGGTAGTGCAGCCCCTATTGCTGGAGGCTTTGTGGCTTCTGGGTATTTCATCCCACTTTCTCTGCCTTATTTTTGCCCTCCTCATCTACCTTTCTCTGCCATCCACTCATTGTTGTTGCTCTGTATCACTTGGGATTGAGGTCATTACACCGTGTATATAACTTTCCTTTCTATTGGATGCTCTAGGCGTCAGGCGCCTGTGGAGGGTCACAGACATTTTCTCCCTTGCTAGTTTATTTTGATTGTACAGAGTTACCTAGACAGCCAACTCCGTCACCCTAACATCTATATAGGGGGAGACAGAGATCACATATGTTCCAGCAGTGGCCTAATGAGTTGGCCTTAGAACAACTATGCTTTTGAAGCAGGATTCCCATTGAAATGATATTTTGAGAAACCTGCAACAATTTTAATGTGATACAAAAATAATATGTGATTTTATCTCTCGTTCATCAAAGCATGATCACTACCGTGAGTTATTGCATATAGTCACATCAGAGGAAGTAATATGTTTTCATTACAGGTTTAAAAACATTGACATTCTTCTCACTGGAGTTTAACACCCCTTCTACCAGATATCTATCCATGGGCCTCTTGGGAATTCTTGGGCACCAGATTAGAACCCCTGAAATAGAAAATCCAAAGAAGAGGTATAATTATCAGTAATAATGATTGCCCCATCCCAAATCTATCCTCAAAGGCAACAGCAATAATAATGATTAATCACAGGGTGCCTGGGTGGCTCAGTGGGTTAAGCCTCTGCCTTCGGCTCAGGTCATGATCTCAGGGTCCTGGGATCAAGCCCTGCATTGGGCTCTCTGCTCAGCAGGGATCCTGCTTCCCCCTCTCTCTGCCTGCTGCTCTGCCTACTTATGATCTCTCTCTCTCTCTCTCTCTGTCAAATAAATAAATAAAATCTTTAAAAAAATAATATTAATCATGAAGGTAGTAATAGCAACCATTTGTTGGGGTTCTTTTCAATTATTGTAGTTTGTTTCTTTTTTTTTTTTTTAAAGATTTATTTATTTGAGATAGAACGAGAGAGAGAGAGAGTACACAAGCAGGGGAAGCAGCAGGCAGAAGGAAAAGCAGACTCCCTCCCAAGCTGGGAACCTGATATGGGGCTCCATCCCAGAACTCCCGGATCATGACCTGAGCTGAAGGCAGACGCTCAACCAACTGAGCCTCTCGGGCACCCCTCTAGTTAGTTTCTACACATTTATTTCACTGTAATCTCTCAGCATGACGTAGGAAGTGGTGTTTGTCTCCACCGTACAGAGTTAAAGCTCAGAGAGGTTGAGTAATATGCCCTAGGCCTATCTTTAACAAATGTAAAAACTATGGTATGAATCCAGGTCTGTCTAACATGAAAACCCACGTTTTTCTGGCTCCTCTCCTTGGCTCCCTGTAACTCTTCTGCTACCCCTGTCTGCCCAGGTGCTCAAGTCTTGTCTCCTCTAACTGACTCAACCTGTCCACCCACCTGAGGGGGCCTTGAACAGGTCCCTGGGACCCTCGGTCATCCCATCCCATTGCTGAAATTTGAGTGACTCAAATTTTCCCCTAGTTTGTAAATTCTTTAATAGCAGTCATTGGCATTATCCAGAGGAAATGGCCGAAACAAATTACCTTCTATCCTAGCTTACTTATATTTATAGCCCACACTCTGGGTCTATAATATTCCAAACCCTTAATTTGACTGGAAATTCCCTCAGAGATTGTACAGAAACAGCTTATTATCACCTGACAACATAAAAACAGTAAGATTCCTGTAGACTCTGAGTCACCTAAGTAGCACACATGACCTGAAGGTTAGTTAGCTCCCTCTGAGTATCCATTCACCATAGTTACCAAATTTATAAATAACTACCTATATACGTGGAATCTCTCCAATTAAAGTCTGAGGAAATCGATAGAGTGTTACCTTCACTATAATTTGTTTCTTATAGGTGTGTGAGATCTTTCTACGTTTCCTCTGACACTTATCTACAGTGGGAACAGGTATGGGATTTGTTATGACTTCTCAGAAAAACAACTCTCTATAAGGTTTGCGTATCTTTTTTAGCCCAGTGTGTGTGTGTGTGTGTGTGTGTGTGTGTGTGTGTGTGTGTGTGTGT
>ML098027.1:29639-60835 GCA_003697995.1 Taxidea taxus jeffersonii
TGTGTGTGTGTGTGTGTGTGTGTGTGTGTGTGTGTGTGTGTGTGTGTTTAAAACTTTGCAAGGTGCCAGAGACAGCAAAGAACTTTCGTGCTCTGAGCACTGGGGAGAAAGGATTGGGTTATAAAGTTTCCTGCTTTACAGGATTATTCCAGGATTTCTGTGCCAGGGTGGCGACCTCATACACCATCACAGTGCTGGGAGCAGGTCTATCTATGGGGACAAAGTTGATGTTGAGGATTTCATCCTGAAGCATATAGGTCCAGGCATCTTGTCTGTGGCAAATGCTGACCCAACCCAAACAGTTCCCAGTTTCTCATCTGCACGGCCAAGACAGAGTGGTTGGCTGGGTGGCATGTGGTCTTTGGCAAAGTGAGAAAGGGCATGAATATTGTGGAGGAATGGATGGGTTTGGGTCCAGGAATGGCAAAACCAGCAAGAAGATCACCACTGCTGACTATCGGCAAATCTAATACATTTGACTTGTGTGCTATCTTAACTAACAGACTATGCCTTCTGTGGCTCAGGAGAGCACCCCTTCACACCAATTGCTCAAAATAGCCTATAATCTTTGTGCTCTCACTGCAGGTCTATGGTTCTGTATTTTCCTTATTCCCCTCCAAGAGCTAGAGCTAGAGTTAAGTTCATGATTATAAAGTAAAAACTAAACAAACAAACAAACCAAGGATGTTCAGTTTCCAGGAATAATTTTGGGAGTGGTGTTTATATCCAGAAAAATAACAGGAGCCTCAAAGTCCAACAAGGAACTGTTTTGATAAAATGTCAGCACAATAAAATGTTATTTATATTTGTAATACATATGCGCTAGGAAATAATATTGGTCAGATTCTGGGTGATTTTTGTCTGGATTCATTTCGCCTATCTCAGCCTATTAAAGTTTCTGTAGTGAACACATATTACTTTTGAGAAAAGAGAGTTTCATTCCTAAAATCATTCAGGGAGTGGTCCATAGTCTTTAAAGAAAAATCCCCAAGTGTAGGAGAAAACCATTGTTCCTGTGGGTGGACAGAGGAGTCATTCTGCAGTGAACATAGGAGAATAATTGCACAGGCAATTAGCCAAAGGGATGGGCCAGGTGAGGCAGGCAGTAACCACAGGCTACAAATATGGTAGGGAGTCCATAATTTCCCCTCTGTGCTTGGGAAATCCAAGTCCGTGGTGTCTACTTGGCCTAGCTACCAAATAAGATTTTTATAAATATCAACTATATAACTGTTTTTCCATTCTTAAAAATGAAAGTGATGAAATGCTTTTATTTTGAGCATTGGTCTTTTATCAGGTTTTTGTAGGCACACCTTGAATTTTCCTCATTTTACTTTTCTGAGATGAGAGAGAGGGTTAACAACAGGTTTATAAGATATGGTCAGGCATGGTTTGTGAAAATGATTCAACGCATCCTACATAGAGAAATTGTCACCCACCCCAGGCTAGTACAAATGGTTCTTCCTCTCAACACAAAATATTTTGTGTGTCTGTTCATCTTTGTCAATGTAGATGCTTTTTAAAATTATTGCAGCTCAAGAAACCTGTTTGACCTTTCTGAAGCTGGGTTTTTTTTGTTAATTCCTGGAACTGATTAAACAATCAATTCTCTTCTTTTCATGCATGCACACACACCCCTCCCCACACCACATATAATCACATTTTCCTACCCTACAGCAGCCAAAAAGAACAAACTATGGATACATGAGACAACATGGGTGAATCTTACAAATAAGGGGAATGAGAGTCATTAACACTGTCCGCTCTCCCAATTTTGGTGACACAATTCTGTATGTACTCTCAACTCATGTAGCTCGGTCCTTAAATGCACAGGGCTGGTGAGTCTCCTTATGCAACATTTCACACACTAGTATTTATAGGAGCAACACTATCATTCCCACAGAGGGGCTGTTTCAAGATGTCTATATCTACAAGTTGCATCCTGTGAATGTTAAGACTCTGTGTCAAATGTTTCATTTGCTAATTCTCACCATGCCCATCTCTGTTCCATGTGTATAAGTATTATTAACTTATACACAGGACTCAAGGCCAATTGCAATGGCCACTGGCATCTCAGATGTAGACTGTACCTATAGGTTTGAAAACAAAACCAAAGTAGCCAGCTTAGGATCTCATAGGATACCTAACTCCATATTGTTTAAGGCAACCCCTTGGTAAAGGAGAAATTCTAGAACTACACTCAGCTCTCCTGATAACCTTTGACACCTAGTTTAAATTTTTAACCTTTTTAAGCCTTTTTTTTTTTTAATTACTTTTTTACGGGGCACTTGGGAGACTCAGTTGGTTAAGTGTCTGCTTTTGGTTCAGGTCATGATCTCAGGGTCCTCGGATTGAGGCCCGCGTGAGGCTCCCTGCTCAGTGGGGAGCCTGTTTCTCCCTCTCCTTCTGCCTCCATCCCTTTCCCCATACTTGTACCCGTGCTCTCTTTTTCTCTATCTCTCTCTCAAAGAAGTAAAATCTTTAAAAAAAAAATTACTTTTTTTTTTTTTTAAAGATTTTATTTATTTACTTGACAGAGACCACAAGTAGGCAGAGAGGCAGGCAGAGAGAGTGGGAGAAGCAGGCTCCCTGCCAAGCAGAGAGCCCGATACAGGGCTCAATCCCAGGACCCCAGGATCATGACCTGAGCCAAAGGCAGAGGCTTAACGGCCTGAGCCACCCAGGCGCCCCCCAAAATTACTTTTTTACATGTAATAAAATGCACACAAAAGAGTATAGCTCAGTGAATTTTTACATACGTCTATTCACATCAACCACCATCCAGATCAAGGTATGGGACTTCCAGTGCTCAGACAACTCCCTCATATCCTCTCCCAGGCAGTACGTGCCCTACCACTGCCACACACGCTCAGAGTAACTACAGTTCTGATTTCTATCATCATAGATTAGTTTTGTCTGTTCTTGAACTTTATATAAATTGATTAATAAGGCATGCTCTCTTTGTGTCTGGTTTTTCTCACTAAACATTATGTTGTTGAATGCTAGCTCCTGAAATATCACCAGAACAATCTGTTCAGAGGACAAAGCTGAATGTGTTGCTTCCTGCCATCAAGGAGAATACCACCTAGAATGAGCTTTCACTGGAGGGGGGAGGACAGAGTTAAATTTGAGATCTTGGTTCTGGTTTAGGTGAGTCTTTCAATGTGAAGATTTGGATAGGATTGGTAAGAATTATATCATTTAGGACTGTGGGAGAAGCAAGGCAAGGATTTTGAGGTGAACGTTTCAAAGGCTCTTGAGGTGTCAACTCTTGATGTTCTCCATTGAAGAGATGATGGGTCTTTCAGGAAGTTCTATAATGAACAGTAAAGTGATTCACCTGGGCAAGAGTATTCTGGAATAGTAAGTAAACTGTGCTAATGAAGACTAGGGAATAATAAAATCATAGTAAATGTAGACAGTAAGCTATAAGCTGTAGACAGTAAGCTAGAGCAGTGTAGAGTTTTAGTCCTCAGTGTCCAAGTGGGGGGTTGGAGGGTAGATGGTTTCCGTTTGCAGTGGTTTTGATATTCTGCTCTGTTGCCTTCTGTAGCAGTAGCTTGTTCTTGCCCTTTGCTGTATAGTGTCCCATTATTTGAAAGTAATATAGTTGATTCACTCATTGATTCAATTAGTGGATATTTGGGTTGTTTCCAGTTTCTGTACCTTTGGAAATATGAGGCTATGATCATTCTTGTACATGGATATAAGAACACACTGGGGATGCCTGGTTGGCTCAGTAGGCAGAGCATGCGATCTTGATCTCAGGATCGTAAGTTCAAGCCCTACATTGGGCCTGGAGCCTACTTAAAAAAAAAAAAAAAGGTACACTCTAGTGTTGGTTTGCTTTTGCCTTGTTAAGGAATCAAGCTGCCAGCAGAGATTCTTTTGTTGGGCTTTAGTTAAGGACACAGGAGCCCAGAGATCCCCCCTGGCCTACCACCCCAAGGCTTGGCTCATCTCTTTTCACCCAAGGGCCTGTCAGTCACTCACTGGTTCGGAATTTCTGGACTGATCACTACTTGCCCTGCCCTGCACAAGGTGCTGAGGACAGCTATAAACAAGATTTTACAAGCTCCACAAGGCAGAGGCCTTGAATATGTTGCTCACCATGGTATTCTCAGCATCTAGAATAATGACCAGTAGACATCAGATGCTCAATGATCAGGGGCTAGCAAATCGGGTGTGCTGCCTGTTTTTGTAAATAAAGTTTTATGAAAACACAGCCATGCTCATTTGTTGATATATTCTCCATGGTTTCCTTCCTGCTACAAGGCAGAATGGGCTGTTGTGAAGGTAAACATCTGTTCCACAAGACCTAAAATATTTACTACCTAGACGTTTACTGAAAGAGTTTGTGAGCTCTAGTTTAGCTGGCCATTTGCCTAGCTAAAAATTACAATAGAAGAGGAGAAGAATGGGTATTTTTGTTGTTTTTAAGCTTATCATAGAAATTAGAAAAAAAATTTTAATGAATAGAGAGAGAGAAAAAAAATTAAACTGGTTTATCTGCCACTCAGCTAGAAGAATGGATGCTAGGAGATATATTAGTTTCCTAGGGCTGCTGTAACAAAGTACCCCACACTGGGTAGCGCAGAGCCAGAGACATTTATTTCACAGTTCTAAAGCCCAGAAGTTCAACATGGAGGTGTCAGCAGGGCCATGCCCCCACGGAAGGTACTAGGGAAGGATCTGTTTCAGGCCTTTCCCCACCTAGTTTCTGGAAGTCTCAGGGGCTCCTTAGCTTGTAAAAGGACAACCTCTCCCTTTATCTCTTCACATAGGCTTCTCTCTGTGCATATCCATCTCTGTGTCCAGATTTCCCATTTTTAGAAGGACACTAGTTGAATTGCATCAGGGCCCACCCTAATAATCTCATTTTAACTTGATTACCTCTGTAAGGTCATATTCTGAGGTATTAAGTACTGGGACTTCAATATATCTTTTTCGAGGGGATACAACCTATAACAGAGGAAGAGACAGCAGTATCTGTCTGGGACTTGATCAGCATCTTCTGAACTAAATAGGTGCCCTATGAGACCTCTTTGAACATGTCTGGGAAATAGTGTGCACAAATCTTCCTGAAGAGTCACCATACCCATTAACATTGCATAAGCTCTGAGAATTCTTGTTGTAAAACCTGTTTAAATCAAAACTTCCCAAATTGTTTAACTCTCAGAGCCTAGGGCTACAGCTTTGGAAAGAAAGTAAATAGCAGATAAGAAGAAAATCACAGATGTGGGAACATGACATACTTGTGAAGTGACAATAAAGGATAGAGGTTAGAGGAGATTTTCTTTCTTCCTTTCTTTTTAAAAGATTTTATTTATTTATTTATTTATCTGTCAGAGAGAGAGAAAGAGAGAGAGCATGAGCAAGGGGAGCAGCAGGCAGAGGGAGAGGCAGGCTGTCCACTGAGCAGGGAGCCCTACCCAGGGCTCAGTCTCAGGACCCTGGAATCATGATCTAAGCCAAAGGCAGACGCTTAACCAACTGAGCCACCCAGGTGTCCCCAGAGGAGATTTTCACTGATGACCAGGAACTTAGGCTGAAAAAAAGCATTTCTCAGTTTAATCATGTGCTGTCTGTTCAATGGACAGAAACTCTGATGTACTTTACTATGTTTGCTATTCTTGGAAAAGCATGCAGGGTTACCACCCTTTTGGATCTTGCTCCGATTCTCTAGGAGAATATTATGTGCCCTTCAAGGGCCCCAGCTCCCTAGGTTTTGTGGGGAGTCCTGATTGCCAATGTTACAATTTTGGAGAAGAATGTTTCTACTGTAGCTGTCTTGGTCTCCAAGTGGGAGACCTCTCTGAGTGGGAGAGACAGTAGAATTTCATTATAAGGCATTTCATCCCTTAATTATAAGGCATTTCATCCCTCCATAGTTCAGCATCAAGCCAGCTCTCCCACCAACTCCATTTCTGAGTCCAATGTGTTTATCATGGTGTGTGCTTGTATGTGAGTGTGGACCCTGGTGTGTGTAGAAAGATTGAGAAGCAACTTCCCTTTGCCTTTGCACATGTGCCCTCTTGGGCATGGGTGTAGAGGTATAGGGAGCAAGGACATGCCATTGATGTGAGGCAGGCAAAGCTTGAGGTTGGAAAGAGCAGAGACAAAATGACATGTTAGTAACAAGTTTCTGCCAAGACAAGTTGGACTATTCAGGCTCTAGCACCCCCGGCTAGAGGGTCAGGGTGCCCTGTGAGTCAGGTAACCTGTGAGCAATTAGGCGTTTCTTTGGCCCAGGGAGGCGTCACACTAGAGGCAATGGTGAGTCTCATCTTGTATAATGAGAGAAGTATTCATGTTTACATCTTTGGGGCTCCCATATGCAGTTGGGAACATCAGGGTTTGATAGTTTGTAGGTGTGCCGGGTGGGAGGACAGCACCCAAGTGTAGAGAGAAAGGATGAGTAGGGCTGCAGAGGCTCCTTTGACCTTCCCTGAGCACCACACTTTGTTGGCTCCACACTCCCCCATCGCCTCTGCTTACTCCCCCATCGCCTCTGCTTCTGAGGGTAAAGCGAACTAAACTAAATGGTTTCCATGGAGCAGAAGTGAGTGGTTCTATGTGCCTTTTTGAGGATTCTTTCTTTTTGCTTTGGAAGTCATTGCCCTTTAATGCCACAAGGAATTAAATGACAACTAGATCCTTATTTGAACTTTTATCAAATAACAAGTATAGTTGAGTGACTGAAGATCCACAGAAATCTAAACAATTAAGAACTGTACCAAAGGGTGCTATGTGTTGCTCAGGAATACTGAGTTTGGGTTATGGCTGTTAAACTTAGGCAAATCAGTTTTTCTCTCTGAGCCTCAGTTTTCTAATTTGTAAAATGGAGATGCTAATGTAATCTCTAACTGCCTATCAGGATTTGGATGGTCAAAATAGAGCCTATATGAAATCATGATAAGCTATAAAGTTTTGTGTCAGTTGACTATTTTTTCCGTGAATAAAGAGATTAGAATAGTAGTTCCATTCTATTATCACTCTCATTAATTTTTGCTTCATCGTTCTCTTCCTCACCCAAGTCCAGAGCTCTGGGATTCAGTAGCCACCCAACATGTGAGGAATTTTGCATATTATTTCTTCTTTCCACCCTTAGAACAGGAGCTCAACTCTGGCTGCCTGTTAAAATCACTTGGTAACTATACTCTAATATCTCTCATGAACATAGATGTAAGCTTTCTCAATAATATATTAGCAAATCAAATCCAACAATGTATGAAAAAGAATTATGTATCACAGCTAAGTGGGATTTATCTCATGAATGCAAGGCTGGTTCAGTATTTAAAAATCAATTAATGTAATCTACCACATAAACAGACTAAAAAAGAAAAAAATTCACATACTCATATCAATAGATGGACAAAATCCAACATCCATTCATGATTAAAAGAAAAAAAAACCAAACTCGGGGCACCTGAGTAGCTCAGTGGTTAAAGCCTCTGCCTTCGGCTCAGGTCATGATCTCAGGGTCCTGGGATCCAGCCCCACATCGGGCTCTCTGCTTAGCGGGGTGCCTGCTTCCTCCTCTCTCTCTCTCTCTCTTTCTCTGGCTGCCTCTCTGTCTACTTGTGATCTCGCTGTCTCTCTGTGTCAAATAAATAAATAAAATCTTTAAAAAGAAAAAAAAGAAAAAAACTCTTATCAAACTAGGAATAGAGGGAATTTCCTCAACTTGATAAAGAACATCTACAAAAATCTCTAGCTAAAAAAAAAAATCAAAACTCTAGCTAACATCTATTTAAGTGAATAACTAGTCTTGCCTGCTAAAATCAAGAACAAAGCAAGGATACCCCTTGTCACTACTTCTTTTCAGCATCATGCTGGAAGTATTAGCTAATATGATAAAACCAGAAAATGATATAAAAGATATACAGATTGGGAAAGAAGAAGTAAGCTGTTTTTGTTCGCAGATGACATGACTGTCTCTGCAGGAAATCCAAAAGAATCAACAACAACAAAGGACCCTCCTAGAACTAATAAATGATTATAGCAAAGTTGCTCACTGATCTGTAGGAAGAAAGGCAAATTTCTGGATCGTATGCTCCAAATTCACTAGTCCTGCATCCACACCAGACATCACTAACCATCCTCGAACTCTTTCCCAAGGAGCCCAGACATGGCCCAGGATCCTTCTCAGACCATCAAGAGGGCAACAGTAATTGACCAGATTGCCAATGAAATCCCCTCAGGTATCTCTGCTTTGTAGATTTACTCCATCTCCAAACCAGGATCGGCTACGCTGGATCTGCCTCCCCATTTCCTGCTTCCATCTCCATGACTTGAAAAGTCTGCCATTTTCATAGGCTAGCTCTCCAACAGACTCTCAACAAACTCTGGCAGCTGTTCAGGCTTTAGGACAATGCCGTACCTTCACACAGCACTTCTAGTCTTTAGATCTCAAGGACTTTCTGCAAACATTAACTCATTTATTTGAAAAGTCTGCTGCTATGAGGACTAATGAGATAATGTTGATGAAACACTCGGTGTTCCCAAGATGAAAGACAGTAGGCTATTCATCAAAAAGGCATTTTAGAGGCCACTGAAAACTCTCACAGGCATTGGCTGCCTTTTCCACTTTGCTGTGAATACTGTTTAAGGCCAGTAGACAAGGCCACGACTCCATGCTTCAGAGAAGGCTTGCTGATGTGGGAGGAATGGTGGTGAGAACAGCTTGGTAGAACTCCATCCAGCATTTGTCACTTTCTCATTTTATGATTGTAAGCAACTTTCCTAATGTCTCTCAGCTTCTCTCCCCTTCTATGTCCAGTGGAAACGATACTGTCTGGCTCAGATAATGTACGTGAGAACAGACACAGCTCTCTGCTCAGCAGGGAGCCTGCTTCCCTTCCTCTCTCTCTGCCTGCCTCTCTGCCTGCTTGTGATCTCTGTCTGTCATATAAATAAATAAAATCTTTAAAAAAAAAACCCACTAATAATAAACTATTAAAAAAAAAGAGGCAACGTAGAGGCCAGTGCTGAGAGGGGAGCTTTCCTTTGGCTGAAAGGAGAATTAGGAGAATTTACATCTTTTAAAATTTTCCCTTACCGATCTATGTTGAAAAACAAGATCCAAGCGGAGTCCAGCATGGCCCGAGAAGTCAGATTATGTCCATTCAGACCGTTAACCTCTCTATTCAAAACATATTAAGTGGTTACTGCACACGGAGCTGAAGAATGGGGATGAAAAAGCAAGCTTTCATTTCTGCTGCGTGTGAGCAGAAATCCTTGCTGCAAAATGCAGGTAACACATTCCATCAGTTCTGAGGTGCCTGCTTTTGTCACACTGTAACATACGGAAATTGGAGTGCATCTTACAACTGAAGGCATGTCACAGTTTAAGTAACATTTATTTCATAAATGCAACATTAAGTAGCACTTATTTCTTTTCTTAATGGTTCACAGAACACCTTGCAATGGATGATATCTTAGATTCAGTGAAATATAGCAATAACTGTCTCTTGGGGCTGTTTGAGGGCTAATAGGGGTAAATTAGGGAAAGGCACCTGTGTTTATTTTTTAACACTGCATAACAGATTACCCCAAAACTTAGCAGCTTAAAGCAATAAACCTTCCCCCCACCCCCACCCCCCTCACAGTTTCTGCAGCCAGGAATCCAGGAGCAGTTTTGTTGTTGTTGTTGTTGTTGTTTTAATGAGTTTCTTTTCTTTCTTTTTTTTTTTTTTTTTAAGATTTTATTTACTTATTTGACAGACAGAGATCACAAGCAGGCAGAGGGGCAGGCAGAGAGAGATGAGGAAGCAGGCTCCCTGCTGAGCAGAGAGCCTGATTCGGGGCTCCATCCCAGGACCCTGGGACCATGACCTGAGCCGAAGGCGGAGGCCTTAACTCACTGAGCCACCCAGGCACCCCCCTAGGAGCAGTTTAACTCAGGTTCTAGGTCAGGGTTGCTCATGAGGCTGCAAAGTGAACTGATCCACTGTTGTCTGAGGCTTGACTAGAAATGGAGGATCCACTTTTAAGGTCACTGATGGGTCTGCCGGCTGGAGGCTCTTGTCTCTGCAATGTAGTCCTCCTTGTTGAGCTGCTTAGGACAAGGATCTGGCTGATCCTAGAGTTGGTGATGTGTGTGTGTGTGTGTGTGTGTGTGTGTGTGTGTGTGTGTGTGACAGAGAGAGAGAGAGAGAGAGAGAGAGAGAGAGAGAGAAGGCCCAAGATGGAAAGATGGAAACTGTAGGCTTTTACGCCTAATCTTGAAAGTTACCAACTGTCTCTTCTGCCATATTCTATTATGGGACAAGATAGGAGGGTAAGGATCACTGGTGCCGTCCTGGAGACTGACTCCTATAGCACCCAACACATTGAGCGATGAAAAAAAAGTCAGAAATAAACACTAGTTTTCTTCCTTGTGTAGCATTCTTTTTTTTATGGGATATAAATTCTGTTGGAAGAGATTGAGTCTTCCTTTAGGTTTATACCACCACCAAAACGCATACTTTCAATTCATATAGCAGTCTAGCTGGAGTAGCAAATGCAATGAGAGTGAAAGGATGTTGAAGAGAAAATTCTGTGTTTGACTACTCAGTATGGTTGGGGATGGAGGGCTTTCCTTCTGGATTCTGTGTAAGATGGAGAATCTTAGGATGGTACTAATCTCTCTTTTGAAAGATGCATCCAAACTCTAGAGGCCAGTTACCCAGGAGAACTCAGCCACCTTTAGGGTTTCTGACCTTTATAGAGCAGTGTTTTGGCACCAGATGGTGGTCTAAATACAAGAGCTCACAGGATCTTAGACCTAGGCTCTTTTGTTTGGGTACAAGGAAACTGGCTAAGCAAATTGTCACCTGCCAGCATAGTGAAAAGAATAAAGAGATGATTGTAAAATTCTGGAGCCATCAAATCCTGATTTCCAAAGTATTTTGGGAAGTAAGAAGCTTAGCTATTCAAGATGAATTGAGAACAGCCTTGGATATATCCTCACATACCCTAAGTCTCATTCTGAAAGTGTGGTCCTGGTCCAGCACCATCACTTAGGATCTGGTTTGAAATGCAAATTCTCAGTCCTCACTTCAGGTCCACAGAATCAGCCTACACGGGAGTGGAGCCCAGTGAGCCATCTGTGTTTTTATAAACCTCCAGGTGATCCTGATGCTTACTCAAGTTTGAGGACCACTGCCCTGAGAAGTTTGAGGACCACAGCTCATTGTAAAATCCTTTCCTTTGATGTACAACATATTCCAACAGTCATAGCCTCCCATCCCCCCTTCACATACAAAGCAAAACTAGATTATAGAGTTTAGGGATGCCCTTGGATGATAAAATTATGAAGAAAAGTAAGGAAATGACCACTGTAAAGTCAGGATAGTGGTTACTTTTGGAGAAAAGGGAGAGAGTTGTGGGTTCTGTAGGAAGGGGAATGTGGAGGGCTTCAGGGATAGGATTGTTACCCATTTGAAGGAGTGTGAGAATGTTCACTATGTGTCCAGCACATGTTTTAGCAAGGCAGACAATGCAAATATGATGGCTGGGGATTTGACACATTCACACCCCTGCCCCCAGCACACAGTGGTGGTGCTATTCTTTTTATAAAAGTGGAGTCTCAAACAAATGCAACCCAGCCTTGGTATATTGTGACAAAGTATAGGGTGCTTTCCAACACCAGCAACCACCAATACTCTGGACACCCAATAGGTGTCCAACAATTCAATTTAATTTTGATACTAATCACCTGGTGTTAGTGTCAGATTCCATAGATTTAAGAGTTCAGTCCCGTAAAACTGCCCCCACTTCAGACACTAGTTCAACTCCTGGGCTCTCATATTTCAGGGGTTCTCATAATCTCCCCTCCCTCATAGGCTAATTTGCTAGAATGGCTCATAGGACTCAGGAAAACACTTGCGTTTCTCAGTTTATTATTAAGATATAACTCAGGAAGGGCAGCTGGGGGAGATACATAGGGCAAGGTGTAGGCAGTGTACACAAAACTTCCATGCGCTCTCTGGGCACCCCAGCCTCATAGCATCTTGATGTTCACCAACCTGGAGGCTCACCAAGTCTGTTGTTCAGGAGTTTCTATGAATTTTAAACTCCAGCTCCCCTTCTACTTCCTGAAGGTCAGTGAGTGGGACTAAAATTTCCCATCCTCTAATCACTTGGTCTTTTTGGTGACCAGCCCCTTCCTGATGCTATGTAGAGGACTCATCCTAAGTCACCTCATTACCATAAACTCAGGTGTGGTGGAAAGAGGCTCATTATAAATAACAAAAGTCACTCCCACCCCTCAGAAAATTCCAAGGGTTTTAGGAGCCCTGTGCATGGAATTAGGGACAATCACCAAATATACTTCTTATCACACCACACAGAAAAAGAAGATCCAAGATGGTCAATATATCAGAAAGATCTTTCTCGGTTAGATGTGACAGAAACTCAACGCTGATGTCAATGAGTTCGAGGGACTCCAGGCCTCAAACAGTGTTGTATATATACTTTGTTCTCTTACTCTCACTCCCTCTCCCATCCCTTTGCATGCCCTAGTGTGTTGGCTTCATTTCTTTTATTGCAGATGAATTTCCTCCATATGGCCATGCATAAGCACAATACATTGAGTGAAATAATTCCTTAATTAAATGATTTATCATCTTAGATTAGTGAACCCAGAGGAACGAGAGCTTGTTTATCCCAATGTCCACAAATAAAATCCAGGCATGCGCCCCAATTGCCTTGCTTGGGTCACAAGACCAATGTGCTGCGGCCCCCAAGTTGGGATATTTTGACTGTCTGGGCATAGGCCATGTGTTTACACCAGTAGGTAGTTAGGGATGGCTGGGATGGGCCAAACACACCAAGAATGCATAGAATGCTAGAGGACAGTTCGCCAAAGAAAGAAAAAAGGGATTCCAGGTGGCCAGAACAATAATACGTGGTTGCTATTCTAACCAAACCAAATGAAAGATAGTCCCCCCCCCCATCTGTAGCAAACCAATAAACAACTGCCACAGAGTTTTTGCAGTGAAGAAAGATAGGCTGTTTATTGGTATGGCATCACTCAGAAGAATGGGGAGTTAATGTTCAAAAGTCCTGAACTCCCGGATGGTTGGTAAGTGAGCGTTTTTAAGGGCAAAATTTGGGGGAGGGGCCCCCTGAGAAAGTGGGTGCTGTTAGTCAGAGGCTCAGGAGGAAATGCTGCCAGGCATCTCCTGAGGAGGTGGACACTGTTGATTGGAGACCTATGAGGTCATGCTAGCAGGTGTTACTTAACATCTGGTACCCTGGAGGTCTATTCCATGAGAAGAGACTTGAAATCTGAAAAATATCTTTCTTCTATACATTAGAAATTTCATTAGGTACATCTAGTGATTATATCTTTAAGGTAGTGCTGATTAAGTACTTGTAAGCTCGTGGGGTTGCATTCCTATATGTTCCTTTGGATGATAAGCAAGCATTCCTATCTCTTGAGCCTATACCTACGTGTTTCCTGGCTGATCCACCTGGGGATGATATGATTTGATAAGAAGGGTACTGGCTTCATTATAAGTAGATTTGATGGGAACCCACACTGGGGTACTTTGCACCCACCATGGAGAGAGGGACATGGAAAGTAGAGAGCAGAGTGAGGTGGCTCCAAAAACCAGCTGCAGTTTGAATCCAGCAGTTCTTGGAGAAAGATGTGTGTTCAGTGGTGGGAGCAAATATTGACACATCTCCCTTGACCATCCACTTTGACTCAGTCCTATCTCCCATCTAACTGCTAGGTTATTCCTTGGCCTTCCCAGCCTGGTAGTCTTTCCAGAAATGGAGGGTCAGAATAGTGTTGGAGAGATGGCTGGGCTGGGAGTTGGGGCCCTGGGTCCCAGCTCTGCCCCTGACTTGATTAAGTTCACTGCCTTCTCAATGGACATGACATTAGACCAAAGCATATGTAAGCAGATTATGGTAGAAACATGCACAGGGCTGAAAGAGGGGAGAATTGAAAGGATAAAGCACCTCTGAGGGGTATATATATATAATCACAAAGGTATTATATTACAGACCTGTAACTTCACTGAACAATAAAAATGAAGAATGATAATACATTTGGTATTATTTTATCTTGCCCTGTGAGTTAATCTTCTCTTGTATCTCTTCACTTTTTAAAAAGATTTTATTTATTCATTTTATTATTTGAGAGAGATAAAGACAGAGCATCTGTGGGTAGGGAAAGGGGCAGAGAATCTCAAGTGGACCTCAGGCTGAGTGAGGAACCTCATGGGGTCAAAGCATGATCCCACCACCCTGAGGTCATGACCTGAGTCCACGGTCAGTGGCTTAAACCACCGAGCCACCCAGGCACTCTCTCTTCACTTCTTTAGTGAGAGAAGTGCAAGTTACTTTTCCTTATGGGCCAGGGTAGAAGACAGCTTTGAGGACTCCTTGGGGGAAGTTTTCCCTTAAAAGGATACATACCGGGACGCCTGGGTGGCTCAGTTGGTTAAGCGGCTGCCTTCGGCTCAGGTCATGATCCCGGTGTCCTGGGATCGAGTCCCACATCGGGCTCTCTGCTCGGCAGGGAGCCTGCTTCTCCCTCTGCCTCTGCTTGCCTCTCTGTCTGCCTGTGCTCATTCTCTCTCTCTCTCTAACAAATAAATAAATAAAAATCTTAAAAAAAAAAAAAAGGATACATACCAATTTAAACCATAGAAGACAAGTAAGTAAGGGGTGAGTAGCCTAGGTTGTCCAGGGGAAGATAATATAGAGAGGCCCTTTATGATTGGGGAGTTGTGTGGGCTGGGGAATGGGTGGTGGACATAATGCTGCCACCCCACCTCTTGGGGATCACTGGAGAGAAACGATGGAGAGAATTCTGTAAACAGTGGAACTCATTTCGACTCAGAGCTTCAGGGGCCAGCTGTGAGTGTAGAGATTAAGAAAGCTAGGTTGAAAGGAAAGCCACACAGGGGCCTTTGACAGAGCCCTGTGGTGGAGGCAGGCACTGCCCATGAAGAGCCCTTGTGGCCCCTTCAGAGCGGGTCATGCTGAGGGTTCCTCTCAGCAGAGGAAGCAGTTGAAGGTGAACCTACTGGTCTTCAACAGTGACACCATGTGGCCGAGGGAAGTAAAGACAGCACTGGGATTGAAGGATCCAGGGCCAGCCTACGCCCAAAAGAATGATGGGAGAGGGGGCAGGTCAAGAGGAAAACTGACCTTTTTGTTACTAGGCTCAGTGGAGTGAAAGCGATTTTGTTTGGTATTGGTACTTTGAGTTCTGGGAGAAGTTTATTCTAATTAAATGCATTCTAAAAATAAATGTTGTAGACTTTATAGATTTTCTGAAAATCTATAACTACATCTTTTTGCCTTTTTCAAGTTTGCTGGAGCCCCTGAGCATTGCACTCCAGACCACTGAATACAAGCATTGTTTTGCTTCCTCTTTCATTCCATGGCGTGCCAACATGTTTTTTGAAAAGAAGGAAGAGAGAAGAATGGAAGGATCCAATTTCTGAATTTCAAATGAGGTAACACTGGGGCCATTACATTTTTCTCTAAGGTACCTTTCAGCTCAAATGTCTACAGTATTATATGGAACTGTTTTATGTCTTAAGAATCTCTTGGAAAACTTACTCATGCTACCTACTAGGAACTTCTAGTTTATTTTGGATGAACTTCCATTTGATTTACAGCTGAATACATAGTATTGTTTCTCAAAGCATGTATTTATAAGTGTATTGGGAATATGACTGTGTAAACTAGTCAAATGGATATAGTCCACGTGGCTTAGAGTGTCACTCATTCAAACAATAGGTAGTGTGTGAGCCCTACTATGTCAGCATTGTTCCGGTCATGGAAGATAGAATGATATAGAACAGAACATGGCATCTTCCTCAAGGAGCCTTCCTGGCTGGAGAGAATCGCAAGATGCTATAAGAGCAGAGAGGAGGAAGATCTGAACCATTCTCCATTGCCAGTGCTGATTTTGAGGGGCATAAGGCACAAACGAATGCCAACAACCAAGCATAAAACCAGCCCATAAAATCAATAATTACATGCAGGCAGGGCTGCTCAGAATTTGTGTGCCGAGTGTTGGAGAAGAGTACTTGGGTTTAAATCCCAATACACTTAGCAGCTGTGTAATCTTGCATATTGTTACTAAGCTCCAAGTGTCCCAGCTTCCTTGCCTGTGAATTGGAGAGAATACCTACCTCAGGAGAGGTTTAAATTAGATAATTTTGGCAAAGTATAATGCTGAGCAGGATTGCTCTGTAAGTTAAGATTTATTTTTAAAATGATAATAAATCAAAAATTTGTAGACCAATCAGACCATCAGTGCATTTTTGTTATGTTCAAATCAAGAATTGACCCATTTAATAAAGAGCTGATGGTTTAGACCAGATGAGATTTACCATATTTCTCTAATTCTCTGGATCTTGACCTTTACTATATATCAGAATCACCTGGAGAGTCTTAAAGCTGATACTTAGACTTCAACCCCAGAATCTGATGCATTTGGTCTGGAGTATGCTTTGGGCTTCAGGATTTTTTTTTAACCTACTGAGCCACCCAGGCGCCCCGCCCCCCTTTTTTAAAGATTTTGTTTATTTATTTGACAGACAGAGATCACAAGGAGGCAGAGAGGCAGGAAGAGAGTTTAAAGATTATATTTATTTATTTATTTATTTGACAGAGAGAATGAGAGATCACAAATAGGCAGAGAGGCAGGCAGAGAGAGGGGGAAGCAGGCTCCCCACTGAGCAGAGAGCCTGATATGGGGCTCAATCCCAGGACCCTGATATCATGACCTGAGCCAAAGGCAGAGGCTTTAACCCACTGAGCCACCCAGGTGCCCCTGGGCTTCAGGATTTTTAATCATGAATTAATGTGCAGCCAAGGTTGAGACCCACTGGTCTAGCTGAATAGGGAGAGTAAGCAGATCTGTCCTTGGGTCACAGGCAATCAAGTCACTTGCTGATGACTTTCCCCTTATATATCTGCATTCTGAGCTAGAAGCTGTCCTGGAGGAGGGAGTCTCATCACCACCTGGTGCTAAAAATTGATGGAGGCACCTGTACTTCTGACGCTACAAGGCACTTGTTAGTTGTTACAGTACCAGGACCTGTCGCTCTGCTGGTAGCCATGGGATATCTGGAATAGCTGGAGTTAGAAAGGTGGGTTCTAAGGACAGCTCCACCATAGGCCCGCCAAGAAACTATTGGCAGGTCATTCGGTCTGCCCCATCTCGGTTTTGTTCTGTGTATATTTAGGGAGATGAGAATGTTCTTTCTGCACGATCCACAGACCTGTTCTTAGGTCAATGAATTATGAAGTAAAGCACTTTGTAAACCATAAAATACTGTATGAATAAAATAAAATACATGGTAGAGATTAGACATTGCATATTTTGAAACTAAAAACTGTTATTCTGTATCATTTCTGCTGTCCGGAGCTAAGTTTTCAAACACCTTGTACCAAATTATGATGATTGAGACCATTTTCTTAGCAACTCCAAAAGCAATACAGCAGTGAACTCTATTTCCTGTCCTATTAAATAATTTATCATAATCAACCTTTTTAAAATCACCATCTAGGGTGTGGGCCTACAGGGTGAAATGGTTCCTTTTTTTTGGTGGAAAAATAATTACTGTGATGAGTTTTTGTAATGTGTGGAACTGAATAAAGGAAACATAATTCAAAATGCAGTCAGAGGCCAGAAGGTGGAGCTCTCACACCAAACCAGTGGCTGCAGCCCTTGCATTCTCAATAGGAAGAAGTCTATACTTTACAACTCCAGTAGGAAGAAAGATTTTCTCCTACCCAGCAACAACAAGGTCAATGACAGACTGTCATAACTCAGCCAATGAGAAGCCACTATACTTTGAACTCCCAATTTACTCCAATGGGCTTTTTGTTTATAATAGCCTCTCCCACGCCCCCCCACTTTACTATATAAAAGAACATTCCTGAGGGCACCTGGGTGGCTCAGTGGGTTAAAGCCTCTGCCTTTGGCTTGAGTCATGATCCCAGAGTCCTGGGATCAAACCCCGCATAGGGCTCTCCACTCTGCAAGGAACCTGCTTACCCCCCTCTCTCTGCCTGCCTCTCTGCCCACTTGTGATCTCTGTCAAGTAAATAAATAAAATCTTAAAAATAAATAAATAAATAAAAGAACATTCTTCTCCTTTGTTCTCTGAACTTGCCTAGGGTTTTGGCATAGCTTTTATGTCCTGAATCAAAATTCTCTGCTATTCCCAAATAAACCCATTTTTGCTGGTAAAATAACTGACAGTTTCATTTTTAAAGTTAATATACGCGAATATAAAGCACCTGATTCCATGCAATTTTATTGAGAATAATAAGTTACTGGAACTCAATTTAAGGGTTCTAATGAATAATGTAAATTAGAAATATAAATGATGGGTTTTCTTGTTTTGGTTTGTTTTTTGTTTTTGGTTTGTTTGTTTGTTTGTTTTAGCAGAATTATTTCCTTTCAGGTTATGGAGAATTTAGAGAACATTTATATTTATTTAAAAAAATTTCAACTTAATAAATTTTAAAGATCTTACTAAGTATGCAGAGATTCATGAATCTGGCAGCATTCAAGCTAGCAAATAAAAAGGAGCCCCAAATAGTTGTACAATTTGGGAGGGTTTATAGACCAAAGTGAGCAGGTACAAGAAGTTATACTGGCTAAAAGCAGATTGGTTATTGCAAGGCTACCTTCTTTCTAGCAAAGGGAAGTCTAGGAGCTGGGTCAGGTAGCCTGTGCTGAGCAGGCAAGCACTGATTGGTTGACATGGGCCTTCCTTTCCTGGGAGAGCTGAGCTTAGAAACTTAGTTAAAAGATCTGGTTTGCTGACAAGAGCCTAAGCATGAGTGACTCCAATTTGGGCTCAATCAGGTTACGTTAACATCTTTCAAAATGTGACTTAGGCTGCCTCGCACGTGTACATTCTTTATGTTCTTCCAGAACCGTGTGAGCCGTGTTGTGGGCAGCTGGATGCAGATGTGGAATTCGTAGATAAGGACCACTGGAGAAATCTGTAGGTTTATCTCTTCACCTCATTCTGCAGAAAAAGTTTATATGAACAAGGCAACTGCCCATGTAAGGGCAGATTTAAAGTATGTTGAGAGGCAACCTACAGCACAGAGTCCATCTAGAGTCACTTTGCCCAGTTTGAATCCCAGCTTCAATTTTTACCAACTGTGTGACTTCAGACAAGTAATTTAAACTTTCTGTGCTTCAGTTTCCTCCTCCATTAGTTGGAGGTGTTAGTATAACTACATCATTACATTGTTATGAGGATTAGATGAGTTAATATTGGTAATATGCTTAAAACAGTAGCTGGAACACATAAACACCATATAAGTGTGAAATAAAATACACTTTTTAATCCAGTGTCATAGCATCTGTAATTTACCCCAAGTTACATTGGTATAGACAAACTATAGGAGTATTAATTAACTTTGAGCCACATCTTAGTGATGAGAAATTAACAATGAAATGCCCAATTTTAGATTCCATTTTCTGAGGACGATTAGAGCAGAGCTTCAAATATTGCTAGATAAATCTGTACCAGGAGGTAAGCTGTTTGATTTATTGTTAACAAGAAAAAATAGCAAATTATGGTAATAACAAAAATGACATTTGTTGAGTAACATGCTCTGAACAGTGTCATTTACTTAAAAGTATGTTTATTTGTTAAATATACATTTTAAAGAATCTACTATGTGCTAGGCACAGGGAGAGGCATAAGATATTTATTTGTCTAAGTTGGACATGAAGCTTGCCCTGTAGGGCTCCAAAGTGAGGCCTAAAGGATGAGGTAGCCCCCACCAGCCAAAGCAGGTGGGGATAGAGTTCAGGCAGTGGGAAGAGTAAGGATGGGACTTGGGGGCAGGACACACTACAGTCTGGACAACTGAAAGGCAGCTTGGGTGGCTGGATAGTGGAGGGCAACAGGATAGCAAGCAACAGATGACTCTCTGGGCATGTTTCACTTGATCTTCCCAAAGCACTGGACCTATTGAACCTTGAAATAGTATTCCCTTGATTTCCATGTTGCCTCTACCTCTTGATTTTCTTCCATATTAAATAGTGAATATTTGAATAGTGTTCCCCAAATTCATGTCTATTCTGAACCTCCAAATATGACCTTATTTGGAAATAGGGTCTTCACTGATGTAATAAGTCAAATAGATGGATTAGAGTAGACTCTCAACCCAAGGACGGGTGTTCTTATAAGAAGCCCATGTGAAGACACACGGAAAGATGAAAGCCATGGTATGACAGAGCCAAGACTGGTGTGATGCAGTGTAAGCCAAGGAATGCCAAGGATTGTCACAACCACCAAAGCTGGGATATAGGCATGATATAGGGTGGCCCTCAGAACCTCCAATGAACCAAACTTGCTGACATCTTGAATTCAGACCTCTAGTTGCCCAAATTGTGGAACATTAAATTTCTCTTGTTTTAAGCCACCCAGTTTGTGGTAATTATGGCAGGCTTAGGAAACTAATACACATCTCTTCAAACATGCATTCTCAGTCCTTTTCTGGTTTCCACTTCCCGTGCATATACTTGGTGTGATCCAAGGCTTCCATCTTTATGATACTCTCTCCGTACATCCTCTCTCCAACACCTACTGGCAAACAACCTTACTTTGCTACCCAAGGCAAATAGGAAAGAAGTTTGAGGGTAGCCAGGGCACTTTCCTCTATTTCAACTTCCATATTCAGTTAGTCACAAGTCCCATTGACACTACACTCTTTTTAAAAATAATTTTTCAAGAATAGAGGAGTAATACTTGCATATGATTTTAAAAGACATAGCATGAATAAAGACACAAACCAATGGAACAGACTAGACATTCCAAAATAGACCCAAATATATATGGAAATTTAGTAAATAATAAAGATGGTCACTAGGAAAAATATTAACGCTAAAAATATGGTATAAGGACAACTGGATAGTCATTTCAAAAAAAGACAAATTAAATCTTTATCTCATAGCATAGATCAGAATAAATTTCAAATGCATCAGTAATCTAAATGCAAAAAAAAAGAAGCATGAAAGTACTAAGAAAACGTAACTGAGTTTGGAAAGAACTTCTTAAAGCTGTAAAACAAGATCCCAAAGCAACAACAGAAAGTCTTGATAAATTTGACTACATAAAAATAAATTTTTTGGCAAGGTATATGACATTACAAGCAAAGTCAAAAGCCAAATGACAAATTGGTAGAAAATATTTGCAATTTATGTTGGGGCTCATCTCTTTAATACATAAAGAGATGTATTAATTAATGCCTAAAAATCAAAAAGAATAAAATTCAAGACCTGAGAGAAAAGTGGACAAAATCATAAACAGATAATCCAAGAAAGAGATATACAGCTGAATTTAAAAAAATTTTTTATTTAAATTCAATTTGGTTAACATACACTGTATTATTTTTTTTAAGATTTTATTTATTTATTTCAGAGAGAGAGAGAGAGAGTGAGAGAGAGCATGAGAGGGGAGAAAGTCAGAGGAAGAAGCAGACTCCCCGTGGAGCTGGGAGCCCGATGCGGGACTCGACCCTGGGACTCCAGGATCATGACCTGAGCCAAAGGCAGTTGCTTAACCAACTGAGCCACCCAGGCACCCCATACACTGTATTATTACTTTTAGGGGTAGAGTTCAGTGATTTATCAGTTGCATATAACACCCAGTGCTCATTACATCAAGTGCCCTCCTTCACACCCATCACCCAGTTATCACTTCCCCTCACCCACTTCCCCTCAGTTCATTTCCTATGGTTAAAATTTTCTTATAGTTTACTTCCCCTTCTGTTTCTCCCTTGTTTTGTTTTTCCTTCCTTTCCCCTTTTTCATCTATTTTGTTTCACAAATTCTACATATGAGTGAAATCATATGGTATTTGTCTTTCTCTGACTGACTTATTTCCCTTAACCTAATACCTTCTAGTTCTATCCATGTCATTGCAAATGGCAAGATTTCATTCTTTTTGATGGCTCAGTAATATTCTATTGCATGTGTATATCACATCTTTTTTATCCATTCATCTGTTGATGGACATCTCAGCTCTTTCCATAGTTTGGCTATTGTGGACATTGCTGCTATAAACATTGGGGGTGCATGTGGCCCTTCAAATCACTGTTTGTATCCTTTGGATAAATACATGGTAATGCAATTGCTGGGTCATAGTGTAGTTCTGTTTTCAACTTTTTGAGGAGCCTGTTAACAGAGTGGCTGCACCAGTTTGCATTCCCACCAACAGTGTAAGAGGGTTCCCCTTTCTCCACATCCTCCCAGCATCTGTTTTTTCCTGACTTGTTAACTAGCCATTCTGACTGGTATGAGGTATTGTGATTTGGCTTTGTGTTTGCCTGATATCTCGTGGTGTTGGAAATTTTTTAATGTGTCTGTTGCCCATTTGTATGTCTTCTTTGGAGAAATATCTGTTTGTGTCTTCTTCCCATATCTTGAGTGGATTTTTGTGTTTTGGATGTTGAGTTTGATAAGTTCTTTATAGATTTTGGATACTAGCCCTGATAAATCATTTGCAAATATCTTCTCCCATTCTGTTAGTTGCCTTTTAGTTTTGTTGACTATTTCCCTGGCTGTGCAAAAGCTTTTTATCTTGATGAAGTCCCAATAGTTCAATTTTGTTTTTGTTTCCCTTGTCTTTGGAGCTGTGTCTAGCAAGGATTTGCTGCAGCTGAGGTCAAAGA
Organism: Taxidea taxus jeffersonii; assembly: GCA_003697995.1. Taxonomy (NCBI): domain Eukaryota; kingdom Metazoa; phylum Chordata; class Mammalia; order Carnivora; family Mustelidae; genus Taxidea; species Taxidea taxus. Next base: position 52,311 of record ML098027.1, read on the forward strand.
GGTTGCTGCCTATATTCTCCTCTAGGATTTGAGGGATTTCTGTTTCACATTTAGGTCTTTCAACAATTTTGAGTTTATTTTTGTGTATAGTGTAAGAAAGTAGTCCAGTTTCATTCTTCTGCATGTGGCTGTCCAATTTTCCGTACACTATTTGCTGAAGAGACAGTCTTTTTTCCATTGGACATTCTTTCCTGCTTTGTCGAAGATTAGTTGACCATAGAGTTGAGGGCCCATTTCTGGGCTCTCTATTCTGTTCCATTGATCCATGTGGCTGTTTTTTTGTCAGTACCACACAGTCTTGATGATTACAGCTTTGTAACAGAGTTTGAAGTCCAGAATTATGATGCCACCAACTTTGGTTTTCTTTTTCAACAGTCCTCTGGATATTAGGGTTCTTTCCTGATTGCATATAAATTTTAGGGTTGTTTGTTCCAACACTGTGAAAAATGTCTGTGGTTCAAATTTTGATAGCAATTCCACTGAATGTGTAGATTATTTTGGGTAACATATTTAAATGATATTTGTTCTTCCAACCCATGAGCATGGAACATTTTCCCATTTCTTTGTGTCTTCCTCAATTTCTTTCATGAGTATTCTATAGTTTTCTGAGTCCAGATCCTTTGCCTCCTTGATTAGGTTTTTTCCTAGGTATCTTATGGTTTTTTGGTGACATTTTAAATGGGATCTCAACTCTTCTTCATTGTTAGTGTATAGAAATGCAACTAACTTTTGTGCATTGATTTTATATCCTGCAACCCTGCTGAATTCCTGTATCAGTTCTAGCAATTTTTTGGTGGAGTCTTTTGGGCTTTCTACATCAAGTATCATGTCATTTGTGAAGAGTGAAAGCTTGACTTCTTTATTGATTTGGATGCTTTTTATTTCTTTTGTTGTCCGATTGCTGAGGCTAGGACTTCTAGTACTGTGTTAAACAACAGTGGTGAGAGTGGACATCCTTGTCATGTTCCTAACCTTAGGGGAACATCTCTCAATTTTTCCCCTTTGAGGATGATATTTGCTGTGGATCTTTTATATGTGGCTTTTATGATATAGAGTTATCTTCCTCCTATCAGTACACAGTGGAGGGTTTTAATCAAGAAAAGATTCTGTATTTTGTCAAATGCTTTTTCTGTATCTATTGAGAGGAGCATATTTCTTATCCTTTCTTTTATTAATGTAATGTATCACATTGGTTTATTTGCAGATATTCAACCACCCTTGCAGCCCAAGAATAAATCCCACTTGGTCATGGTGAGTAATCCTTTTAATGTACTGTTAGATCCTATTAATTATCTTGGTGAGGTTTTTGCATCCATGTTCATCAGGGATATTGGTCTGAAATTCTCCTTTTTGATTGGGTCTTTGTCTGGTTTTGGGATCAAGGTAACGCTGGCCTTATAGGATGAGTTTGGAAGTTTTCCTTCCATTTCTATTTTTTGGGACAATGTCAGAAGAATAGGTATTAATTCTTCTTTAGGTGTTCAGTAGAATTCTCCTGGGAAGCCATCCAGCCCTGGACTCTTGTTTATTGGGAGATTTTTGATTACTGATTCAATATCTTTGCTGGTTATAGGTCTATTTAGGCTTTTAAAATTTCTTCTGTTTTAGTTTTTGTAGTTTGTGTGTTTCTAGGAATTTATCCATTTCTTCCAGTGTGTCTGATATAAGGATGGCCACTCGAGCTTTTTTTAATGTCCATTGGCATGATAAATGGTTCTCCATCCCTCACTTTCAACCTGGAAGTGTCTTTGGGTTTAAAACGAGTCTCTTACAAGCAGCATATTGACAGGTCTTGTTTTGTTGCTATTGTTGTTGTTTTGTTTTGTTTTTAATCCATTCTGATGCCCTCTATTTTTGATTGGAGAATTTAGTCCACTTACATTCAGAGTAATTATTGAAAGATAAGAATTTAGTGCCATTGTATTACCTGTAAAGTTGCTGTTCCTGCAGATTGTCTCTGTTTGTTTCTGGTCTTTTTAAATTTTGGGTTCTCTCTCCACTCAAAGGATCCCTTTTAATATTTCTTGCAGAGCTGGTTCAGTGTTCACAAATTCCTTTAGTTTTTGTTTGTCCTGGAAACTCTTTATCTCTCCTTCTATTCTGAGTGACAGCCTTGCAGGATAAAGCATTCTTGGCTGCATATTTTTCCCATATTTTATATATATCATGCCAGTCCTTTCTGGCCTGCCATGTCCCTGTGAACAGTTCTGCTGCCAGCCTTTTGTGTCTATCCTTGTAGGTTAAGGACCTCTTGTCCTGAGCTGCTTTTAGGATTTCCTCTTTATCTTTGAAATTTGCATGCTTTATTCTAATATGTTGAGGAGTTGACCTAATTTTGTTAATTTTAGCAGAGTGGGGAGGTCTCTGTTCCTCCTGGACTTGAATGTCTATTGCTTTTCCCAGATTAGGAAAGTTCTCAGATACAATTTGTTCAAATAAGTCTTCTGTGTCTTCCTCCCACTCCTCATCTTCTGGGACCCCCTATAATATGGATATTATTTCCCTTTAGGGAATTGCTGAGTTCTCTAAGTCTCCCTTCATGATCTAATAGTTTTCTTTCTATCTTCTTTTCAGCTTACTTATTTTCCATCATTTTATCTTCTATATCTTTGACTCACTCCTCTGCTTTTTTCATCCTCAACTATTTGGCCTCCACTTAGGACTGCACCTCAGAAATAGCATTTTAAATTTCAACCTGACTAAATTTTAGTTCTTTTATCTCTATAGTAAGGGGTTCTTTAGAGTTTTCTATGCTTTTTCCAAGCCACACTAGTATCTTTACAATTGTTTTAAATTCTAGTTCAGATATCTTATGTCTGTACCTCCTACCTTCCAAATTGTGATCACTTTTCTACTTGTAGACTTGCAGCACTTTTTTTCTCAGATCTCTGATTGATTTCTCAGGTGTTCAGAATGATTTGATAACTATTTGTATTCTAGGAATGAGACAAAATTAGGGTCCCCCTACTTCTCTGTAATCTTAACTGAACCTCCTCTTTTTTTTTTTTTTAAGATTTATTTATTTATTTGAGAGAGAGAGAGAGGGAGAGTGTTCCAGGCTCATGGGAAGGCACAGAGGGAGAAGAAGGGGAAATTCAAGCAGACTTCATGCTGGGCACAGAGCCCAATGGGGGGCTCTATTCCACAACCCTAAGATCAGGACCTAAGCCAAAACCAAAAGTCAGATGCTCAACTGACTGCACCACCCAGGCGCCCTTAGAGTTGACTCATAAATATCTGAAAAGAGGAGCGCTTGGGTGGCTCAGTGGGATAAAGCCTCTGCCTTCGGCTCAGGTAATGATCCCAGGGTTCTGGGATCAAGCCCCGCCTCGGGCTCTCTGCTCAGCAGGGAGCCTGCTCCCCCCCACCTCTGCCTGCTTGTGATCTCTGTCTGTCAAATAAATAAATAAATAAAATCTTTAAAAAAGATATGCAAAAAGATGTTGAAACATATTTATAATAAAATAAAAACTATGCAAACTAAAACTATACAGGGATATCATTTCTCACCTATCAGTCTGACAATAATTCAAAAGCTTGGCAATATACTCTGTTGGTGAGGCTGTTGGGGAAATAAGCAGTCATACAACGCCAGTAGGAATACAAAATGATGCAATCCCTGATGAAGGAAATTGGACAATGTATAACAATTAATTATGTATTTACCCAGGAAAACTACTTCTAGGAAACTACCTTGAAAGTAAACCTCCACAAATATGAAAGAATGCATGTACAATATTCTTCATTACAATATTACTTCTAATTATAAGAGAGTGGAGACAACCCAAACAGCCACTAATAAATTAAACTGCAGTACAGCTATATGATGGAATACTATAGAGTCACAACAAAACATATGAAATATTTCTATAAACTGATATGGGTGATTTCCAGGATATTATTAAGTGGAAAAAAATGAAGTGTAAAAAATAAGAGAACATAAGAATATGTACTATATATTATATATGTAGCATATAATATATATGTGTGTTTTGGGGCAAAAAAAGGGAACACAGGAAGGATAAAACAAAGACTAATGTTAATATCTGCTTCTGGAGTTGGAGGGAAGAGAATGAAGGAAAGGGAAGTGAGTGGCACTTCTTTGAATATGCTTTTTTATATTGTTCTGCTTTTGAACCAAGTAAAAGTCATCCATAAAGCAATTTAATAAAACATAATAAATAAAAAGATTTTTAAAAATCAAAACTAAAATCAAATATAAAAAGAAGCAAATGAATCTCTATCAAGTTATTATCAAGATTTCTTGGCAGTCCCTTTATGTCCTCAGAATATATCTCACTAAGGAGGTACAGAGGACTATGTTCAAAGTTATTTGAGTTACTCTGTTCTGTACTATACATTGTACCATGATTTCACACCCTTGATGTTCTTAATTCTAAAGGAAAAGGGAGACTACAAATGCTTAAAGTCTACTTCATAGATTTATGATTGGTATTAATATTAAAATTGTGGTTCTAAAGCTATTTTATATATACAATTTTGTAGAATGCAGCAAGAAGTAAATATGTGAATGCTATTAGGAGCCAAGATTTTCACAGTGGTCATGTAGAAAATTCTTGATCTTAGAAGATGCTTATTGAGAGGTGCCTGGGTGGCTCAGTCAGTTGACTCTTGATTTTGGCTCAGGTCATGATCTCAGGGTCATGAGATCAAGTACTGAGTCAGGCTCTGCACTCAGTGCATGGAGTCTGCTTGGGATTCTCTCCCTCTCCTTCTGCCCCCTACCCAGCTTGTGCTCTCTCTCTAAAATAAATAAATAAAATTCTTAAAAAAAAAAAAAAGATGTCCACTGAAGTTTTTCCAATGAAGTTTCATGATGTCTGCAAATTTCTTTTAAATGATTTAGAAAAAAAAAGACATGTGAGAAACATAAAGCAAAGAGAGTAAAATATGAGCAATTGATGAGTCTAGTGGAAGAATAGTGATCTTTGTATAATTCTCATTTTTTCAATTTTTCTTAAGTTCAAAATTCCAATAAAAATTTTTTAAATTTAAAAAAAAATTTTTAAAAGATTTTATGTATTTATTTCAGAGAGAGAGAGTGAGAGAGAGCATGAGAGGGAAGAAGGTCAGAGGGAGAAGCAGACTCCCCGTGGAGCTGGGAGCCCGATGCGGGACTCGATCCCAGGACTCCGGGATCATGACCTGAGCTGAAGGCAGTTGCTAAACCAACTGAGCCACCCAGGCGCCCTCCAATAAAATTTTTAAAATTGGGGCACCTGGGTGGATCATTTGGTTAAGTGTCTACTTTTGGCTCAGATCATGTTCCCAGGGTCCTGGTATCAAGCCCCACATGGGGCTCCCCACTCAGCGGGGAACCTGCTTCTCCCTCTCCCTCTGCCCTCCCCACCGCCCCATTGCTCTTCACTCTTGTCTCTCTTTCAAATAAATAAATAAATAATCTTTTAAAATATTAGCTAAAAATAAAAAAATTAGAATAAGTGATATATCTTACTTGGCATTTTATAAAACATATGTTTTATAATCAGAAACACATCATTTATATTAATAAAAATAAGCTATATTTTTGCTTCAGTAAGAATCATCAGCAAAAAAAAAAAAGAATCATCAGCAAAAATATCAAGGTCTTAGAAATTCTATCAAAGGTTTATTTCTTGCTTATGCTATCTACCTATCACAGTCAACACAGTCTGGTGCAAGAGAAGAAAGAGAGCTGTGGAAGGTCTCTTTCAAATAATGAAATGCCTGATTAGAAATGACACATGTAACTCTTTAATCATATGACCTAACTCACCCCTAAGGGGAATCAGAAATTTGGGAAATATCTGATGAGCAGTATTAATTACCACCTCACTTGTTCACAATGTTTCATGTCACAGTAAAGATTGATAAATGTCAGAAGTTAATATAGTGTAATGGTTAAGAACACAGATTCTGCAACCAGATTACTAGTTACTAGCTCAATCACTTGGCAGCTAATCTTGTTGGGCAAGTTACTTAATCTCTTTGTGCCTCAGTTTCTTCAGGTATAAAAATTGGATCTAATAATAAGTGACTAGAAAGATTATGTGAGTTAACATAGTTAAGGCATTTAGAACAATGGCTGACATATCACTATCATCAACAGCATTAGTATTTTATAGTATGAAACTCGGGATAATGCATTAAAGAAATTTCTCATGTCCCTCCCCAAAATCAAGCAATACAAAGATTTACAGTGAAAAGTGAGTTTCTCTCTCACATCTGACCCTCATCAACCAGTTTTTCTCCCCAGATACAACTGTTACCAGCTGTGGCATTTAGGAATTTATTGCCTTCCAGCCCCCCATCTCTTCTTCATTTCTCTGCTTCTGCTTCTGAACAATTAAGCATCTTTTCTTGCCCCCCTAGCCACAGTGTTCAGCTTTCCCAGTAGAGGACACTGGTGGGACTCTGGAGGAAAGATGAGCTTCTCTTCCCTGTTCTGGTGGGTTTTTCTGTTCCTGTGCCTGTGGTGCTAGGCAGGTATGTGGGAAACCCATTGATGGTGGGTGCCCCAGCTGGCTTCTCCTGGGCTAGCTCTGCAACATCCTGTAAGCAATTCCTGGCAGGTTTCCACTGTGACCACAGTGGCCCAGCCAGCTTCCCATCAAGTTCAATAGCACTCTCCATGGCAGTTCCCCAGAGAATTCCATTAGCACCCTCCAGCAAGTGATTTCTTTCTCACCAGTCTCAGACTACTGGTTCCTCACTGGAGGTATTTCCAGCTTGTCATTCCTTGCCTGTCAACTGTGAACCAGCTCCGACTTGAAGCAACCCAGCAAAATGTTACATCATGGTGGGGAAGTGTCTTCTCCCTCTCTAAGAAGATCTGGGTCTAGCCTTGAACTTCCACCTTTCAAGTTCATTTCTTTCTTGGATACTCTTTCTCAGCCCTAAGGTATTCTTCAGAGTTCCCTATTCTCACTCAGTAAATTTCTTATAAATAGCCACTTTTTTTTTTTTTCAGGAATGATTTTGTGATTTTTTTCAGAAACTTGGCCTCCAGATCACTGTGGGCAAAACCTAATTTGACTAGAAGAGGCAATCCCTTGGCAGAGCCACACGGACAGCTCAGCTGGCTAAATTTTATTCTCAGAGAGGATCAGAGATGAAAATGCTCTGATTTCCCTAAAGTCTTGTTTTAGCATCGAGGAGGGTATAACTCTCATATTGAAAAGCAAGTAGTCTCAAGAAAAACTTCCATTTTAGGGTAGTCTTATAATGTATGCAATTGGGTTACACAAATTCAACTATAGGCACTCACCAGAATAGTAAAAATAACAATAATGGTATACTAATGAGAGAAAAAAACAGGACAAATCAACATTAAGTGCAAAGCAAGCTTTCACCTGCCATTCTTCTCCCAGTGTGGAACTGGAGTCCATGCAGTCTCCTCTGGTCCTAAGTGCCTCTCTGCCCCAAGCATAAGTCCAGTGCTTAAATATCTAGTGTTTTCACATAATATGGCCTCTAAAAGCTGGCTAACTTCTTCATCTGGTGCTCAACCAAAAAGCAACCATCTTCCCCAACATTGTCAGCTACTGGCTGCCCTGGACTGACAGAGAAAACACAACAGTCTCCAAGGGTTTTCATGGGTCATTTTTGACCATAAGAATGTGTGTTCCTCTCTGGAGTTCCAGTAACTATAGAGTTGCCCTGCCACATGAGATATGACTTTTCTGGAGTCTCAAAGCTGACTAGAATCTGGTTTTGTCCATATTGTCAAGGCACATATTTTCTGAAAGCCAGGACTAACCCTACGACTGGGTTCAGTAGGGGCCATCAAGGAGATAAGATTAAAGGAAAGTCAATCAACCATGCTACACCCCATTTTCCATTCCCTTCACACACACACACCTACTCCCCATAAAAACAAAAAGTCTTAGAGAAAACATTTTTTTTTTTACTTTATTTAAGCTTTATTTAAACATATGATGTAACCCCACCACCCTCACCCAACCCCTCTTCCCCCCACCCCCCTCAGTTTGTTTTATGACATTAAGAGTCTCTTTTGGTTTTTCTCCCTCCCGATCCCATCTTCTTTCATTTTTACTTTTCCTACCACCTTAACTCCCACCCCCGTTGCATCTCCACTTCCTCATATCAGGGAGATCATGTGGTAGTTCTCTTTCTCCAGTTGACTTATTTCGCTAAGCATAATACGCTCTAGTTCCATCCATGTCATCGCAAATGGTAAGATTTCATTTTTTTTGATGGCTGCATAGTATTCCATCGTATATATATACCACATCTTCTTTATCCATTCATCTGTTGATGGACATCTAGGTTCTTTCCATAACTTGGCTATTGTGGACATTGCTGCTATAAACATTCGGGTACACGTGCCCCTTTGGATCACTACGTTTGTATCTTTAGGATAGATACCCAGTAGTGCAATTGCTGGGTCATAAGGTAGCTCTATTTTCAATTTTTTGAGGAACCTCCATGCTGTTTTCCAGAGTGGTTGCACCAGCTTGCATTCCCACCAACAGTGTAGGAGGGTTCCCCTTTCTCCACATCCT
>ML098028.1:0-16631 GCA_003697995.1 Taxidea taxus jeffersonii
TATCTTTGGGAAGAAAGAGAAAGATTTGTAAGTGAGAGCAGATTGTGTGTGTGTGTGTGTGTGTGTGTGTCCATCTTGATACTTTTCACCCTCCCCCAAACTACAACATTGTTCTGCTCAATGAATATTTGAATCTGAAGCACATTTGTTCAGATCTCATTTGCATTCTGGTAGTGTGCTAGTCAAGAGAACAATGTGTGACAATTGAATAACCATAGCAATCACTTATCTAGAACTTAGACATAGTCAGGGCTCCAGGAGAAGAACCTAACATGTATTATCTCACTCAAGCCTCACAACAATCCTGTAAGGAAAGTCAATTCTAATTATTCTTATCTTACATTACAAAGCTTAGAAAACTAAGCTTTGGAGAGATTCCATAACTTGCCCAAGGTCATACAAGTTATTGGAGAAGCAGCTTTCAAACATAACCAGACTGATCACAGAGCTCTTAACTAGCATGTTTTTCTTTTAACTAGATAAAACAGGTGGCCTTGAAAATAATCAGTTATGAAGAAAGGAGGTATGGAAGGAGGGAAGCAGAACCACTTTCCCAGGTTGGGTGAGCCCTGGGTTTGGCAAATGCGTTCTGTCTTATGCTGACTTTGTGTAGAGGCATTGGATGCAGTGAAGACCAGTCTCCCTACAACATTTAGCACTCCCTTCTACTTCTGTTGGAAACTGTACTCCCTGGGAGGCTGATGAGAGAAAAGTGGAAAGGCTTCTGCAGTGTCCACATCAGGAGGCTTCTCGCAGTACTATCTGTACACATGACTGGCCAAGAGCTAAATCCTGAAAGATGAGGAACTTGTCCTTAGCATTTTTCTATGCTCCTTTCAGCGTCCTTGTCCCTCTCTCCTCAGCATCTATTAGAAACCTTGTGTGCATATGCCATCTGGGATCCCAGGTCCCTTCATACTGGCACTACCATCCTCAAAGTGCCATACTCAACAGTTTCCAGTTCTCCGGGTCTATTGATCCTCATCCTCCAGTTGAAATCTGATCCTGATAATAGCCAACATTTATTAATTATTTTCTATGTGTGGGGCTCTCTTCCAAGCATTTACATGCAGTATCTCATTTAAGTCATACAAGCCTGTTGGCAGGCACTTACATTGTGTCCACTTGACAGTGAAGGATGCTGAAGTTCAGAGTTTAACTTGTTCAAGATCAGTCACCCAACTGGTAAGTTGCTGAGAAAAACTCACACCCAGGTTTTTGTAACACAAAAATCCATGCTTATGGATGTCCACTAGTCCATATTACCTCAGAAATAGCATGTCAATACCCTGGATCCCCAGTCTGCCTGGTTGGATGTTGCTTTCCCCTCTGAGGAAGTAACTTCATGACACATTTTTTTCTTTACAGGGTGGTCACACTGCTGATAATTTCCTTTTAATATCTTTGTTCTATTGCACAAACCCTATAGGATACACACAATTTAAGATTCCTCAGGACTTTTTTTTTAAATTTAAGCTTTATTTAAACATATAATGTAACCCCACCACCCTCTCCCAACCCCTTTCCCCCCCACCCCCCTCAGTTTGTTTTATGACATTAAGAGTCTCTTTTGGTTTGTTTCCCTCCCGATCCCATCTTGTTTCATTTTTACTTTTCCTACCACCTTAACTCCCACCCCCGTTGCTTAAAGTATCTCTCATTTTTCCATTTCTCTCTTCAATTCATGTCACCCAAATTCAGCACATTTTTCTAGCTGCCTCCTGAGTTTACAATCATACATGATCCCCACTGTGCCCTAGCTTGGTTAGTTTGAACTTTGAGGACTGTTAAAAGTCTCTTAATCTTGCCCTGATATTTTTTTCTGTTGCTCTTTCATCATTGTCCTCTCAACAAGAACTGCATGCCATATCCCCTTACAATTCTCTTACTGGCTTCTCCATTTCCTCATGGTCACACAGAGGTGGACTCATTTGTTCCATATTTTGCTTGTGATCACAGTCTCTGCTTCCAGTGGAAGGTTTTCCCTAGTACTCTTAGCTACAAGCAAAAGTAGGTTTGGGCAGTGCCTGAGATCTGCGGGGGCCTCTAAAATACATTTTGACTTAAAATCACACCATTTTTTGCTAAAACACCAGGATTTGAATGGACTAAGCTGGTTTAGAAGCCTCTAAAAGGTCTCAAATCTGCTATTTAATGGGGAGAAGGAAAATTTGATACTTTGAGCATTATTCAAATATAGCAAAGTAAATTACCTGCTACTCTGAGACAAAGTTAGGATAAGACTTGGTAGCTTTTTAAAAATAATCTTTTTATTCCTTGGTTGAATCTGCCCGATACCATAATGAATGTGGATATTGAAGGCAAACACATAGCTAACAGTGTATACATATCGATGCTGTGAAAAAATGAGCTATATTGTGGGCAAGGTCCCACTTTTCCTCAGTACATAGCTTCACAATATTTTATAAGTAGCAATTCTAGTTCTCTGTTTAGATAAAGGGCTAGTAAGTAGGACATTTGAGGACAGGTTGTGCATAAGGGAAGAAGAGCATCTTTCTTTTTTCCTGGATACCAATCACATCTTCCTGGTCTGATTTTCCCATATCAGATGGTCTTTAAATTTTCTCTGTTTGCTCGATATCTGTGCAATGTGCCTATTGCTTTGCACGTACTAGAGGTTTGGTAAACAGTGGTTGTTTAAGTGAATGAGTGGATATGGGCAGCAGTTGTATGTTGATTGCTTGTTCTGGATTCATCATTCAATGTGCTAGCTATGCTGTTCTTACCATGGACTCATTGGGGCCAGTATACCCAAACCCTAGGTAGAGTAAATCACTTCACATGGTATGGAAATGCAGGAGGTTTAGGATGGTTCTAGTAAACCAAAACTTCCTCCTGCCTTCAGTACCCTTCAAAACCATCTCCAAATACTACCATACTGGGGGTTAGGGCTTCAACATATGAATTCTGTTGGGGGTGCTATTCAGTCTATAGCAATATCTAGTAGAAAAGACTGAAATTTATATAACTTCCTCTGTTTTATAATAAAATTGGAGATAACAAACAAAATAATTTCAGTCTTGAAACAAATCACTTTGGGCTATGACATTGCCCATTGGGGATATTTTTTCCTTCTCCTCTGCCCAGAGGTAATCAAAGTGAGGTTTAGGAAGCACTGCCAAGGATGCATAAGCTGCTCCAGTCTGAATGGCGCCACTTGAAGTTTTGCCCTGAAGAAGACTTAAGGTCTGCGAAGTTGTTAGGAGTAGGCTATGTGTGCATGTGAATTAAAGAAATAGAAATGAGTGTGATAAGGCTGAGGACAGGAAAGCACTGAAGGAAAAGAAGGGGAAGAACTGAGAACTGAGAATCTGGGACCTTTGATGATTCTCTTCCTCAGTTTCAGTTTGTTGAGGGGAAGCCTGGCCTTCCTGTGACCTCTTTCCCAACTGTCTTCCTGATGGAAACATAGACTATTAGCTGCACTTCAAAGATGTCCTCAGATGAGTTTTAGGGAAATAGGTTGATCACTGGATGCCAACAGTTTTTGTTTCTAACAGTAGGAATGGGGAGCATTGGACAAGAATTCTGATTCAGTAAACTTGTTTAAACTTTCTACAAGGCACATGTGGTCAATGTCATGGAGAGTTTTCCTTCCTCCCCTTCATATTTAGAAAGCAATATGTAATGAGCTCACATTCCTTCCTTTACACCATGTAAGTCACAATTAAGTACAACTTAAAAGGTGTTCTCCACCCATTAGTGTATAGGATTTCCTGAGTTTTGCTTTAAAATCTTTCTTGTAGTACTCTGGCCTGTCTCCTAACTCACTCTACTTCCTTAATTTGTCCAGTTTTCACATTCGCTTCCTTTCTGTCCCTTAACTCCCTTTCGGTACTTTCATAGACACCTTCCCCTTTAGTACCCCTGTACATTTAAGAAGACTTCTTGCTCACCTTATAGTGTTTACTCTGACCTTCCCAACCCAAACCAGTTTCTTGTAAGTTTCATTCACTAAAAGTAATTAAAACTAGATATATGGTACCTTGTCCACAACAAATATTACCTCAGTTCACAAATAATCTGCTTCCTTCATAAAAACCAATCAAAAATAAAATAAAATAAATAAAAATTGATTCATTCTCTTGGCAATAATATTAACAATAGCAAGGACAGCCACCATTCATTGAGCACCTATGGTATTACATTTCTTTTCATATTAAATCATGCAAACAACCTTGTATGTCAGTTATTAGTATTCTTATTTTAGAGTTGAAGAAATCAAGGCTCAGGAAGAAGAGATTTCCTCATGGTTTCTGCTAGAAATAGTCCTCTACTCAAAAACATCTCTGTTGTTAACTTGGTACAGAGTCATTCCTTGGGTATATAATTAAAATGTTTATGTTCTCGAGATAAGTAACACGTTAGTCTCTTTCCAGGCAGCAAAGTATGGTAATTGAAAGCAACAAGTCATGGCACTGGACAGATTTGGGTTTGATTCATGGCTCTGTTGGGTGACCTTGGAAAAGTCACTTTAACTCTTGATCTGTTTCTTTATTTGTAAAATAAGGACAATAATCCCCATGTAATAGTGTTATTCTAAGAACAAAATAAGATGGTATCTCTAAAGTGCTAACAGAGTAAGTGTTCAATAAATGACAGCTTGTCATTAAAATCTAAGATTTGGGTTGTAAATGATATAGATCCTGCCAAATAAAGAGCAGAGATTAACTTCTAGCTAGAGAAAAAGTTAATGCATTTTGGAGAAAATGCATTTTGGAAAAAACACCAGGACTCCTGGGAGAGCTTTGAAAAGATTTCATAGATAAATACTGTGTTCTTTTCCTTATGGAATGAGGCAATATGTTTAGAAAACAATTTGACTTGGTTTAAGAGATCTTGATGCATAATTTAAGTAAAGCCCAGTTGAGTCATGGTACCATCTCTCCCAATGTTATAATCAAAGGAAAACAAGTCCCATGTCAAACTACCAAAGAGCAGTTGATATCTTCACAGCAAGCTCTTTCTAAAGTCAAAGTGCCCAGAACAGAGTACATTGATAAGGAACAGAGAGAGTTCTTTAAAATCTCCTCTGCCTTTTCCTGCTCTTATATTTTCCACACACCACAGCTGCCCCCAGGTCTCATTTCTCCCCAGCTCTAGCTCCCTAAATCTTTCTCCCAAATGAAGCCCATGGAGACACTTGTCTTTCTGTCCTCCCCCACCCCTCTTCTCTAGATCAGTTATTTGTTGTGTATTTTCTTTTGCATAAACTTCTGAATCAAAAAGAAGAGGTGAGAACATGTTCTTGATGGCTTGACCATTTTTAGGGAAGTGTAAGCATTTGTGTGGGGGAATGCAGAGGGAAGTATAGTTTGGGTGGTATATTGTGAACACATCATTTAATGGCTTCTAGATTTGGAACAATTTAAGTTCTATTGAAATTAACACTTATTAAAAATATGGCTCCTCAGACTAAAAAGTACTTTTTTTCTCTTTTGGATAGGAACTTAGCAATTCACAGATGTAATGCTGACCTTTAGAACTGTTCTGATTGATAGGTATTTATGTTTTTTAGAAAAGCATATTTACCTTATATATTTCAGTACCAAAAAAAAAAAAACAACTCAAAACCCAGGTTCCAGAGTTGTGGTGGTTGAGGAAAATGTTAAGATGGGTTTTATAATCAGAAGATAAGATTTGTCTTCATAAGAAGATAATAAGATGGTAAGAAGTTTGGAAATCTCTGATGTGCTTCCCACCTTACATATGATCTCATTCAGTCCTCATGATGCCCTGTAAGGATGGTGTAATTAATTCCATTCTGCAAGTGAGGAAACTAAGACTTATGGAAATGAAGTCTGCTGTCTAATGTCACTCAGCTTAGAAGGGATGAAGTTGGGGCTTGGTCCCAGAGCTGAATAATTCCAGAGTGACAAGAGGAATAAAGCAAAGTTTCCCATATAGTTTTTCTCCCCCTATCTCCAATCCTCCTCCCCCTTTCCCTCCCCCTTTTCCTACTCCTTTCATTTCTCCTCCTCCCCCTTTCTCCTTCCCTTCTCCACCTTCCCTTTACTCACCTCCCCTTCTTCCTCTCCTCCTCCTGCTTTAGAAAATACAGTCTAATCTGAGAGAAGTAGACTGAAAATTGGTATGGTTATATGATGGCCAAACAGTTATAGAGCTTGCAGATAGCATTGCTCTGGAAAGAATGGAAGGAAAAGAGAGTAATTAAGGTACATAGGAAATAGCAAAACTTGTCCAAATGACAAACTCATAAAGATGGATGCTACTATAGAACCATTTATGTACCTGCTACTGACTGTAAGAAATAAAACATTAACAATACCTTTGAAGCCCCTATATAACCCTGCTGCCATCTCAGGAATAAACACTGTACTGGATTTGTCTTTTTCATCATTCCTCCCTGCCAAAAAACAGATAGATGCCAATGGGAAATTTAAAGATACCAAAGAGAATGGACAGAGAGGTAGAGTAGGTGAGTATCCTCAACATGGAATTTAGAGGGGAGAGAGATACAAAAAGGAAGGCGGTCCAAGTTCAAATACCTCCATACATCAAACACTATATATATATATATGTATATGTATATATATAAAACTTCAACTATACTAATAGCTTAGCCACATATTGCCTATTTCACAATCCTATAAAAAAGCTATGTTCATCAGTGTTTTATAGATTTTCATTCAATTCTTCAGACATAAAAATGTCTGAAGCCCAGCTGAGTCATGCCCCCATCTGTAAAGTTACATGCCAAGTACTTGCTAGTGTGAAGAAATTGAGATTCAGAGAGATCCAGAGAGATTACTTGCTACTGTATGGCAGAGCCAAGCCTTTCAAGGCTTTGGTTCACCAAAGTCTAAATGGATCTAGAACCATCTAGATGGTTCAATATCTACTGAAGTTTTAAAGTTGAGAAAATAGGATTCAAGCAATTCCTGGTGCTAGTTTTCCTGGAGTCACATACAACTCCCTAATACCATGTGTAATCATAGTGATGGGAATTTTTTGGCCCAGGTTGACAGAAACTCATTTCCCTTACTGTTTTGTTGGAGGTTAGGATAAATATTATGGAATGACAGAGATGTGGATCCATATAAAATGAGCAAAAAGGCTGAGAAAGTAGATGATTCATTGGTGATGAGGAAGGTAAACAGATGAAGGGTATATAAAGGATTTTTGAGAAAATGGTATACAATGCCTGTGGGAAATTTTGTGAGCTTTGGCAACTAGAGAGATTGTAAATATGAAAATACTAAGCGATACAGTTAACTTGGAACTTTACACTACTCCCACATCTGCTCTTTCATTAGAGCTTCACAGATTGTTCTATTGATTTCCTCATCAATGTGCTCTTTATAAATACAGGACATTATTACTAAAGAACCTGTCTCACTGGCCCAGTTCTTCTACAGAATTTTAGGTCTTACCAAGTTCTCCCTTTCCATGCATGCTCCACATCTGACCAAGCTCATTTAGAGGATCTTGAAGGAGAGAAATCCCTATTTCTTCTGTCTTCAGCTTCAGACTCTTTATTCCATAACCCCAAATTCTGGTTTGGCAACTTTAATAACCTTCCTTTTTATTGTAGAAGTGGGAAATTATAAAATAATCATGGACCATTATTAGCTGTAATTAATATTATCCCATTGCCTGGGAAGTGAATACAGAGTGGCAGCCCTTACAGCAAACCCTCCTGGGAGAAACCAATAAGAAGCTGAAGAAGCCTTCATTCTACTGAGGAGAGAAAATTCCAGAAATTGGAACAAGTGTGGGGACAGAGGTGATTAGGGCAGAAAGCTCTTCTTTCAGGAACCAAATGACAAAGAATTTCAAGTGGGAATAATAGAAAGTAGGCCCAGCAGGCTGCTTTGGCCTAGACATCTCCTCAGGGAGTGCTGAATGGAGATTTTTAGTGAAGGGACCAAAGTGGAAGAGTTTGATCCATAAGTGAAGCCCGTGGTTACCATGAGTGGTTCCGGGCTCTCAAATTCTTCCCCCAAAGGAGCCCTATAGGCAGAACCAATAACCTCCCGCAACATTACGTTCCATAAGATTGGAGACAAAGTCCAAGGTGAGTCTCAAATAGAACATGTATTTGAAATCTATTGTTTTCTTTTAAAATTTAAGTGAATCTGGCATTCTATGTCTTATTCATTTCATTTTAATTTTATTCCCCTTTATCCTCCTACCCCCCTTCCCATTTTCTTCCCCCAACATATGTAACCATGCTCATGTGTTTTGGGGTATCTCTTTATTTGAATGTACTATTCCAAATGTATTGTTTTACATGCATGCATTTTAATTTATGTAAATGATATTTATTACATATCTTCTTTTCATTATTATACTTTTTCTTCTCTCAAGATTTTGTATGTAAGAGCCATCCATGCTCTTTGTATGCCTCTAACCTGACGCTATCCACTAGGACAGTACACTCCAGAGTGTACATCTATCACATTTTACCTCTCTACTTTCCCAGGAATGAACACTCAAATAGCTGCCAGTTCCCTCCCTCCCTGGGCATAGATGCAGGGAACATCTTTGTACATGTCCCCATATGGACCCATGTGAAAATTCATGTGGAGTATATACCAGGAAGAGAATTGCTGGGCTATATAAAATATGTGTTTTTATCATTAGATTAAGTTGTGCCAGATTGCTCTCCAGAATGACTGTACCAGCTTTGACTCCCACCAGCAGTGAAAGAGAGTTCATTCCTTTTTACCCTCATCCCTTCCAATCCTTAGCAATATCCAAATTTCTGTTTTTCGTCAGCCTGAAAAGTGTGAAGCGATAGTCCAGTGAATATTTTAATTTGCATATCTCCAATTATGAATGATTCATGTTTATGTTAGGTGACCAATCTATGTGGAAGCTGATGCATCAAGAAAGGTCAAGTTAATCTTGTTGCTTCTGGTTTCCCTCACACACCTGTACCTGCTCCCTGGGTTAGGCACGTATCATTTGGGGGAGCACAGTTGGTTGCCATGTAATCTTGGGAAATTGCTTCCTTCACTTGGTCTCTGTTTTCTCCTCTATAATGGAAGAATGGACTAGATAATCTCACAGAGCTCTTCAAGGTCTAACATTTTGTGATTCAATGATGTCATCTTGCACTATCAAACACTGTGCTAACTAACTAGCCCTTCTGTGTGAAACACTCCCTCAACTGAAAAAATCCATTCAGTTCATTTTTCTATATAGTAGCAATTTACTCTCTGCTAACAGTCCATATCTTTCCCTCCCACTTCTCCCAACCAGGGAAGTAAACTACCTCTTTACACTCTCTCTCTAGCATGTGAACAGAATGGCACCAATTTGTTCCTGCTGTTCTTTAGTCTCCCTCACAGCATTTGTTCAAATTACAGACCTATCAAACTTGGCTGTCCCAGTCAGAACAAGAGGAAGATAAAAGACAAGCTTGAGTTCAACCACATGCTGCTGTAAATATGAAATGCACAAAGGGCTAATAATATGACATTATCATCTGACAGTCACATGGTGCTCATCATTCTTGGCACCAAATAAACATTATTTATGCCCTTATTTTGCAGGGGAACAGGGAAGAACAAGTAATTTCTAAGCTTTCCCTCATTTAGGCAGTAAGGAAAGAAAATAAGCAAGCAAAAAAACTTTTTAAAGTCCCTTAAAATCAGTCATGATGTATTACGTTGAACTATGTGAAATTGTGATTTTTGTAGGCAAAAACCAAATATCAGAAAGCTCATATGGTTCAATCTCGTACATGTGGCATAACTAAAAACTTTCTGAAAAATCCCCAAGGAATCTTTGTGACTACATGGATGGAACTAGAGGGTATTATGCTTAGCGAAATAAGTCAATCAGAGAAAACAATTACCATATGATCTCCCTGATATGAGGAAGTTGACAGGCAACATGGGGGTTTCGGGGGTAGGAAAAGAATAAATGAAACAAGATGGGATCGGGAAGGAGATAAACCATAAGAGACTCTTAATCTCACAAACCAAACTGAGGGTTGCCGGGGGGACGGGGGTAGGGAGAGGATGGTTGGGTTATGGACACTGGGGAAGGTAGGTGCTATGGTGAGTGCTGTGAAGTGTGTAAACCTGGTGATTCACAGACCTGTACCCCTGGGGCTAATAATACATTATATGTTAATTTACAAAATTTTTAAAAATCCCCAAGGAATCATTATCAGTAATTTCATTAATACTACCCTCAGCCCTTTCCAAATAGGACTGACATATACTATTTGCCCAGTAAACAGGACTTAAATAGAGCAAGGCATCCGTCCCCCAGCTCACTTGACCATGGGCTGTCCCTTCCCCTGAATATTTTTGAATGTTTGCAGTCCATGCTGCTCACTGTGATGCTGCCTGCCCTGCCCCCTAGCTGCTGTGTAAATTAAATGCAATGATGCCAGGTAAAATTGTTTATTTAGTTTTAAAGCACCAGGCATGTGCAAGGAGTGGGGAGGAGCTACTATTTAAATATGTGTCAGACGTGGTGCTTGGCATTTCACATGCCCCATCCCTTATAATCTTCCCAAATGCATGAGAAAGTCACTTTAATATTCATGTTATAAATGAGGAGTTTGGGGCAGACGTTAAATAACTTGCTAACAGTAGCACGGCTAGGAAGTACATGATAGAGATGGGACTGAAATTCAGATTTGTCGGACTCTAGTTTATGCTCTTTCCAATGCTGTGTTCTGCCTCTAATCACAGTCTTGAATAATTTCTAACAACTATATTTGTGGATATTGCTTCAACAATGGCATAGAAAGTTGCTAAAAAATGAGAGCTCTTGTACCTGAAATTGTTGCCTATTGTATTTATACACAGCACTTATTTTACAAATATTTCTTAAGCACCTATGTATGTCAAGGAAAACACCACCAACAAAACTTGTACAAGCAACCTCAACTTACAAATACCTTTATGACTTGGCTTTCACTTTGCCCCTGTCCCCCCAGGTGGCTTTCTGCCATGTATACCAGAACCTGTCAGAATCTTCCCCAGTCCTTAGAACTTTCTCTTCCAGCCTCTGAAACATTCTTCCCTTCAGGCCGAATGTTACTTCATGAGAGAGGCTTTCCTTAGCCACCCAATCCAATATAGAAGTTTCTTGTTACCCCCTCTTTTCTACCCTCCTTTATTTTTCTCCATTTCATTTGTCATCATCAGATTTGTACAATGTCTATTTTGTTCAACACATATTCCCAGCTACCTAGAACAATCCCTGACACATAACGGATGTTCAATGTTTGTTGAATGAATGAGCAAATAATTTTTCCAGTTGAAGGAGATTACATGAGCCATCATCATTCTGATGAGTGAAACAAAATATATGTGATTGGGTTATTATATCATATTAGTAATACTGTCAGATAGCTTTTGTTAAGAGCTATTTTTTTTTCTTACTGAAATACCTACACTCCAGCTTCTTCTTACTCTTTATATGGCTTCTCTTTTACCAGCTTCTCTAAGTAAGACACTTGAATTACATGGTGTACTCATTATAGATGATGAGATCTCATCACACTCCCCCCTCAAATCAGACACTGTGCCTAATTACTCTTTATAAAAAGCACACCTTTTAATATCTACAAAAGATACTTTTCTTTCAGGAGTTTCAAACCCTGGGTTATTGATTACTGACAGCCAGATTTCATAACAATCTATAAATAGGGAACTGAATGAACTTAATATGTCTATAGTCAGCTCAAGAGCAAAAAGTAAGAGGTAAGAGAGGGGGAGAGAACATTCTAAAGTCTTCCTTATTCTCCTAAAGGTCAGGACTATAGACCAAAATTGAGATCCTCTACATGGGAGCTCAATAAAGAGTTACTCTGGGCTTGAAGGGAGCTGGGCATGCATTATCTGTGGGGCTTTTCTTGGAAAGGTAGGATCCAAAAGTCATCTTTTACAGTCAGATCCAATCTTTTCAGACTAACAGTTTATTATAAAGATACTTAATCTTTGTATGTCTCTTCTGCCCCCATGAAGAGTGAGAAATAATGAAAGTTTTAGAATTTATAAAGTCTAGTTCTCTCTTCATACATAATGCAGATACCTGCTACTTAGTCAGATAAGAGATTCCTTACTTCCGTACCTTTCTTCCTTTTCCCTTACTTATATTCATCAATTGAAATATCATTCAAAATTTCTTTAAGATTTTATTTATTTATTTGAGGTTGAGCAAGAGAGCAGGAGCAGGGGCAGAGGCAGAGGGAGAGGGAGAAGCAGACTCCCTTGCCGAGCCAGGAGCCTGACATGGGCATTGATCCCAGGACCATGGGATCATGACCTGAACCTAAGGCAGATGCCTAAGTGCCTGGGCCACCCAGGCTCTCCCCCATTCAAACTTTCAATAGCACACACATACTGACGACATAGACAAGGTTGACGGACATACTAAATTATTTGTTCACTCTGCCCTATATTCTATGTATAGAACATTCTCCATGACGATAAAGGTCAGGCTACAAAACCTTAGGGAAACCATTAGTAATTTGCTTTGTGAGTAACGAAATGATATCTTAGACAAAGCACGTATGATTAATGGTGGAAGTTGAAAAAAAGAAAGAGTGAAGTGATTAGAGGGCTAGAAGCTATCCAAAGCTGTTAGTTGGATTGTATCTGGAGTTCGAAGTAATATCTTCTTGACTCAAACTGTAGCTAATAAACTTACTAACTATAAACTTCAGTTTATGGCATCAAATTCACAATTACACAATTGTCTTAAATTCCAGTTACCTGCCTCTTAACCTAGCATCAATGAAAAGTCAAATCTTCTCACATGTAGTAGTTTAGCTTGTCTTTAAACATCTCCAAGTATTTAATTGTGAAAAAAGTGTGTAGCTTTGTTTTGAAAAGAGGGTGGGAAGTAGTGGCATGAGTGCAACACAGCAATGATAATGGTTATTGCAGAGTTATTAAATAATAGAGGAAGACTGAAGTTGCTATCAAAGCAACATCCACTTCATTGTCCAAATCCAGTGTCTTGCATTTGTAAGACAGACTATCAAGGAGTTACTTGCTTTGTTTCCCTCTGTGTCCCACGGTGACCATTTGCTGGAAAGTATTTTCTGAGGATATGGACTCACAAATTAAATAGGGAAGCTTCCTTAAGTATATTGAAAAAAAATGATTAGTATGCTTTGCCACTCATCTGACTCTTCTGAACCTCCTGACTCCATTATAACATTTTTATTAAAATATCAAAGGAAACTAACACTTTTTGAATGCCTACAAAGACAAAGGTATTGGGCTGACTGCTTTAAATATGTCATCTCATTTAATTCTCCAATAACCCTAGGAGATACCATTAAACTCATTTTTGGATGAGGAAACTCATGGACAGAGAGATTAGTAAATTGCTCAAAGTCAAACATCTAAGTAATATCAGAACTGGGAGTGAACCCAGGCATTTTGAGTCTAAATCCCACACATTGTCTTTCCTAAACACTCTTGTGTTAAACAATTTGTCTTAATAGATTGAACATTTAAAACATTATTTAAATGAATAAAAACTCCCAGGCACGATCAGAAAATTCATCATTACATTTTCAATGACTATTGAATCCAACCATGGTTTTTCTTCCAGGTAATAAACTATAGTACTTCTTCCAACTCTTAATTTTATAGATATATGCAGAATTCTGAGGGACTGCCAAGTACCTTGAAATAAAAATATTGAAAGTTGTAACTTTTCCCACCTAATAGCTTTGGAGCAATTGCAGCGACTTAAATACATATAAATTTGCTAGGTAAGTTCTATATGAAGCTTCTTATTATCTCTATAAACCCACCTAATCAAAACCATTCCTCCCCAACCAATTCCAATATCATATAACATCAAAGTAAAATAAGGACATAACATTTTTACTAATGACTTGCTTGAAGTTAAGCTGTTTTCAGTTTTTTTGTTGTAGGAGGTTTCTTAGAATGATTACATGTATTTCCTCATTTTGTACTACTAGAGTCATACAGTCTTATATAATAAAGATTTTTTAAGAAATTTATGATCTTTTCAGTTGACAAAGCAAAGTATATTCACATAGGTTTTCTTACTTGACCCTTCCCATAAGCCTGCTATGGTAAATATGTGACTTGTCCAAGCTAAGAGCCAGGTCTCCTGATTATCAGTCTTTTGGTATAGTTCTCCTGCCACGCATCAAAATGAAGTCTGTGTAGATGATAGCTAATGTGTATTGAGAGCTCACTATATGCACTTTTTCCTAGTAATTTATGTGTAATATCTGGTTTAATTCTCAAACAATTCTATAATGTAGGTACTGTCCTCTTTCTTATTTTATAGGTGAAAACTAAAGCACAGAGAGAATAGGTAACTTAATTATGACCACAGAGCAAATAAGTGGCAATGCTTGGATTTGAAACCAGGGAGACGGATTTTAGCACCCAAACATATTGAATGCTTAGTAAGACAGGAGGATATATTTAGAGATTTTAGTAAGATTTTCATTAACAAATATTTAAAACAAAAATATGTAGATGCATATATAATTTTATACAGTTATGATCATAATCTGCAAGTTTGCTTTTCCCTTTTCTTTTTGCTTGCTCTCCCTTCTGTTTTATTTCTTTCTATCAAGGAACCCACGTTACTCTTAGGATGCATCCTTCCATATTCTCTCATGCTCATTCATATATACACATATATAGGATTTTGTTATTTAGTGGGATTATATTTTACATTCTTTTTGCATATTCTTTTTCTAAATCAAGGATACCTTTTGGAAATCTCTCCTAGTCATCTGAGGAAGCATTACTACATTAATTTTAATCATTATATAACATTCTATGGAGTAGATAACAATAACTTATTCAGTCTTCCCTATTCTCTAATTTGCTTTTGCTTTTGTCAGTTTGTCAGTACAAGCAATGCTGCAATAAACATCCTTGTACATATGCCTTTATTACAATAGAAGAAATGGGACTACTGACTTAAGAAGCAAATTAATATTTTATTTTAATAGATGTTTCCAGATTGCTTTCCAAAATGGCTGTAATATGTCACATTTACACCAGCAATATGTGGGTATTATTGGTCTTTAAACTTTGCTAGTATGATGGATTTAAAGTATTACCTCATTTTGGGTCGCCTGGGTGGCTCAGTGGGTTAAGGCCTCTGCCTTCGGCTTGGGTCATGATCCCAGGGTCCTGGGATCAAGCCCCGCATCAGGCTCTCTGCTCAGGGGGGAGCCTGCTTGCCTGCCTCTCTGCCTGCTTGTGATCTCTGTCTGTCAAATAATTAAATAAAATCTTTAAAGTATTACCTCATTTTTACTTTACTTTGAATTTCCCTGACTGTTGGTGAATCTTTTTGTCTTTACTCTTCTATGAAATGATTTTTCATTACCTTTACCCATTTTTCTATTGAGTGGTTTGTCATTTCCATCCCAGTTTAAAAGAGCTCTTTGTTTATGGATAGTAATCTTTCATCAGAATTATGAATTTTTGTTTATGATATTTCTGTGTATGATGTATTTTAACATATGGAAATTTTTAATTTTAAATGATCAAATATATCTGTCTTTTGAACTTAAAGATTCTAGCTTTCCTGAATTTCTCATATACTCTCTTCATTGTACCATGTAGTACCCTAGCTTTCTCAGAAGATATTCATTATATTATTACTACTGTATTGATATATAATTCACATATAAAATTCCATCCTTTAAACTGTACATACAAAATGTTTTCAAAATTCATCCACATTGTAGCATGTATCAATACTTTATTCCTTCTTATGGGTGAATTAATATTCCACTGCGTGGATTTGTTAATCCATTCATCAGTTGCTGGATATTTGTGTTATATCTACTTTTTGGCTATTATGAACAATGCTCCTATGAATATATGTATATAAGTTTTTCTGTGAACATATGTTTTCAGTCCTTTTGAGTATATACCTAAAAGTAAAATTGCTAGGCCATATGGCAACTCTATGGTTAACAGTTTGAGGAACTGCAAAACTTTTCCAGAGCAGCTGGACCTTTGTACATTACCACCTACCAGTAGTGTATGAGGATTCCAATTTTTCCACATCCTTGCTGACACTTGTTATTTTCTGTCTTCTTGACAAGCGCCCTTAGTGGATGTGAGGTGGTATCTCACTGTGATTTTGATTTGCATTTCCCTGATGACAAAAGATGTTGAGCATCTTTTGATGTGTTTATCAGCAATTTTTATATATTTTTGTATAACTGTCTATTGAAATTCTTTCATCATTTTAAAATTCTGTTGTCTTTTTATTATTGAGCTGTTTTCCCTGAAACTCCCTAGCTGTGGGAAACCCCTTTTGTACTCTGTATCTATGAACTTGAATTTTTTTGGACATTCTACATATAATTGAAACCATATAATATTTTTCATTCTCTATCTGGTTTATTTCACTTACATAATGCCTTCAAGGTCTATCCCTGTTGTTGTAAATGGCAAGATTTTCTTCCTTTTGTACTCTGTATCTATGAACTTGAATTTTTTTTGACATTCTACATATAATTGAAACCATATAATATTTTTCATTCTCTATCCGGTTTATTTCACTTACATAATGCCTTCAAGGTCTATCCCTGTTGTTGTAAAAGGCAAGATTTTCTTCCTTTTGTACTCTGTATCTATGAAC
The DNA here is from genome assembly GCA_003697995.1 of Taxidea taxus jeffersonii. Taxonomy (NCBI): domain Eukaryota; kingdom Metazoa; phylum Chordata; class Mammalia; order Carnivora; family Mustelidae; genus Taxidea; species Taxidea taxus. The sequence goes on from ML098028.1 coordinate 16,624, forward strand.
TTGAATTT
>ML098028.1:19325-75731 GCA_003697995.1 Taxidea taxus jeffersonii
GCCCTTGCTTCCCTTGCCTTTGGTGATGTTCCTAGGAAGAAGTTGCTGCGGCTGAGGTCGAAGAGGTTGCTGCCTGTGTTCTCCTCAAGGATTTTGAGGGATTCCTTTCTCACATTCTGGTCCTTCAACCATTTTGAGTCTATTTTCATATGTTTTGTAAGGAAATGGTCCAATTTCATTTTTCTGCATGTGGCTGTCCAATTTTCCCAACACCATTTGTTGAAAAGGCTGTCTTTTTTCTTTTTTTTTTTAAAGATTTTATTTATTTGACACAGAGAGAGAGAGATCACAGGCAGAGAGAGAGGGAGAAGCAGGCTCCCTGCCAAGCAAGGAGCCCAATGTGGGACTCAATCCCAGGACGCTGGGATCATGACCTGAGCCGAAGGCAGCTGCTTAACCAACTGAGCCACCCAGGCGTCCCAGGCTGTCTTTTTTCTATTGGACATTCATTCCTGCTTTGTCGAAGATTAGTTGACCATAGAGTTGAGAGTCTATTTTTGGGCTCTCTATTCTGTTCCATCGATCTATGTGTTTTTTTTTTTTTGGGCCAGTACCATACTGTCTTGATGATGACAGCTTTGTAATAGAGCTTGAAGTCCTGAATTGTGATGCCACCAACTTTGGCTTTCTTTTTCAATATTCCTTTGGCTATTTGAGGTCTTTTCTGGTTCCATATAAATTTTAGGATTATTTGTTCCATTTCTTTGAAAAAAATGGATGGGATTTTGATAGGGATTCCATTAAATGTGTAGATTGCTTTAGGTAGCATAGGCATTTTCACAATATTTGTTCTTCCAATCCATGAGCACGGAACATTTTTCCATTTCTTTCTGTCTTCCTCAATTTCTTACATGAGTACTTTATAGTTTTCTGAGTATAGATTCTTTGCCTCTTTGGTTAAGTTTATTCCTAGGTGTCTTATGGTTTTGGGTGCAATTGTAAATGTGATCGACTCCTTAATGTCTCTTTCTTCTGTCTTGTTGTTGGTGTAAAGAAATGCAACTGATTTCTATGCATTGATTGTATATCCTGACACTTTACTGAAATTCCTGTACAAGTTCTAGCAGACTTAGAGTGGAGTCTTTTGGGTTTTCCACATAGAGTATCATATTATCTGCAAAGAGTGATAGTTTGACTTCTTCTTTGCTGATTTGGATGCCTATAATTTCTTTTTGTTGTCTAATGGCTGAGGCCATGACTTCTAGTACTATGTTGAATACCAGTGGTGATAATGGACATCCCTGCCCTGTTCCTGACCTGAGCAGAAAAGCTCTCAGTTTTTCTCCATTGAGAATGATATTTGCGGTTGGTTTTTCATAGATGGCTTTGATGACATTGAGGTATGTGCCCTCTATCCCTGCACTTTAAAGAGTTTTGATCAGGAAGGGATGCTGTACTTTGTCAAATGCTTTTCAGCATCTATTGAGAGTATCGTATGGTTCTTGTTCTTTCTTTTATTAATGTATTGTATCACATTGATTGATTTGTGGATGTTGAACCAACATTGCAGCCCTGGAATCCCACTTGGTCGTGGTGAATAATCCTTTTAATGTGCTGTTGGATCCTATTAGCTAGTATTTTGGTGAGAATTTTTGCATCTGTGTTCATCAAGGATATTGGTCTGTAATTCTCTTTTTTGATGGCATCCTTGTCTGGTTTTGGGACCAAGGTGATGCTGGCCTCATGAAATGAGTTTGGAAGTTTTCCTTCCATTTCTATTTTTTGGAACAGTTTCAGGAGAATAGGAATTAATTCTTCTTGAAATGTTTGGTAGAATTCCCCTGGGAAGATGTCTGGCCCTGGGCTTTTGTTTGTTTGGAGATTTTTGATGACTGTTTCAATCTCCTTACTGGTAATGGGTCTGTTCAGGTTTTCTATTTCTTCCTGGTTTACTTTTGGCAGTTTATATGTCTCTGGGAATGCATCCATTTCTTCCAGCTTGTCAAATTTGTTGGCGTAGAGTTGCTCATAATATGTTCTTAAAATGGTTTGTATTTCTTTGGTGTTGGTTGTGATCTCTCTTCTTTCATTCATGATTTTATATTTGGGTCCTTTCTCTTTTCCTTTTGATAAGTCTGGCGAGGGTTTTATCAATCTTATTAATTCTTTCAAAGAACCATCTCCTAGTTTCATTGGTTTGTTCTGTTGTTGCTGTTGTTGTTTTGGTTTCTATTTTGTTGACTTCTGCTCTGATCTTTATGATTTCTTTTCTCCTGCTGGGTTTAGGCTTTCTTTATTGTTCTTTCTCCAGCTCCTTTAGGTGTAGTGTTAGGTTGTGTATTTGAGACCTTTCTTGTTTCTTGAGAAAGGCTTGTATCGCTATATATTTTCCTCTCAGGACTGCCTTTGCTGTGTCCCACAGATTTTGGACCGTTGTGTTTTCATTATCATTTGTTTCCATGGTTTTTTTCAATTCTTCTTTAATTTCCTGGTTGACCCATTCATTCTTTAGAAGGATGCTGTTGAGTCTCCATGTATTTGGGCTCTTTCCTAATTTCCTCTTGTGATTGAGTTCTAGCTTCAGAGCATTGTGGTCTGAAAATATGCAGGGAATGATCCCAATCATTTGATACCGTTTGAGACCTGATTTATAACCCAAGATGTGATCTGTTCTGGAAAGTGTTCCATGTGCACTAGAGAAGAATGTGTATTCTGTTGCTTTGGGATGGAATATTCTGAATATATATGTGATGTCCATCTGCTCCAGTGTGTCATTTAAGACCTTTATTTCCTTGTTGATCTTTTGCTTGGATGATCTGTCCATTTCAGTGAGGGGAGTGTTAAAGTCCTCTACTATTATTGTATTATTGTCGATATTGTGTTTCTTTGATTTTATTATTAATTGGTTTATATAGTTGGCTGCTCCCATGTTAGGGGCATAGATATTTAAAATTGTTAGATCTTCTTGTTGGACAGACCCTTTGAGTATGATATAGTGTCCTTCCTCATCTCTTATTATAGTCTTTGGCTTAAAATCTAATTGATCTGATAGAAGGATTGCCACCCCAGCTTTCTTCTGATGTCCATTAGCATGGTAAATTGTTTCCCACCCCCTCACTTTAAATCTGGATGTGTCTTTGGGTCTAAAATTAGTTTCTTTTTTTTTTTTTTGTACCACCATATTGATGGAGGTTTTTTTGGTTTTTTTTTTTAATCTTTTTTTTAATACTTTATTTATTTATTTGACAGAGAGAGATCACAAGTAGGCAGAGAGGCAGGCAGAGAGAGAAGAAGGGAAGCAGGCTCTCCAATGAGCAGAGAGCCTGACGTGGGGCTCAATTCCAAGACTTTGGGATCATGACCTGAGCCGAAGTCAGAGACTTTAACCCACTGAGCCACCCAGGCGCCCCTGTTTTTTTTATCCATTCTGAAACTCTGTGTCTTTTGATTGGGGCATTTAGCCCATTTACACTCAGGGTAACTATTGAGATATATGAATTTAGTACCATTTGCCTGTAAGGTGACTGTTACTGTATATTGTGTCTGTTCCTTTCTGATCTACTACTTTTAGGGTCTCTCTTTGCTTAGAGGACCCCTTTCAATATTTCCTGTAGAGCTGGTTTGGTGTTTGCAAATTCTTTCAGTTTTTGTTTGTCCTGGAAGCTGTTTATCTCTCCTTCTATTTTCAATGATAACCTAGCTAGATACAGTATTCTTGGCTGCATGTTTTTCTCATTTAGTGCTCTGAATATATCATGCCAGTTCTTACTGGCCTGCCAGGTCTCTGTGGTTAAGTCTGCTGCCAATCTAATTTTTACCATTGTATGTTACAGACTTCTTGTCCCTGGTTGCTTTCAGGATTTTCTCTTTGTCGCTAAGACTTGTAAATTTTAATATTAGATGACTAGGTGTGGACCTCTTCTTATTGATTTTGAGGGGGATTCTCTGCACCTCCTGGATTTTGATGCTTGTTCCCTTTGCCATATTAGGGAAATTCTCTACAATAATTCTCTCCAGTATACCTTCTGCTCCTCTTTCTCTTTCTTCTTCTTCTGGAATCCCAATTATTCTAATGTTGTTTCATCTTATGGTATCACTTTTTTCTCAAATTCTCCCCTCGTGATCCAGTAGTTGTTTGTCTCTCTTTTGCTCAGCTTCTTTATTCTCTGTCCTTTGGTCTTCTATATCACTAATTCTTTCTTCCGTCTCATTTATTCTAGCAGTAAGAGTCTCCATTTTTTATTGCACCTCATTAATAGCTTTTATGATTTCAACTTGGTTAGATTTTAGTTCTTTTTTTCTCTCCAGAAAGGGCTTTTATTTCTCCAGACAGGGTTTCTCTATTATCTTCCATGCCTTTTTCGAGCCCAGCTAGAATCTTGAGAATCATCATTCTGAACTCTAGATCTGACATATTACCCATGTGTGAATTGATTAGGTCCATAGCCTTCTGTGCTGCCTCTTGTTCTTTTTTTTTGTTGTGAGTTTTTCTGCCTTGTCATTTGTCTAGATAAGAATATATGAAGGAGCAAATAAAATACTAAAAGGGTGGCAAAGACCCCAGGAAAATGTGCTTTAACCAAATCAGAAGAGACCCCAAATCCTGGGGGGGTGGGGAAAGAGGAGTTAAAAAGAATTTCAGAAAAAGAAAAAAATTTAAAAAAGAAAACAAATAAAGAAATAATACAAAAAAGAATATATATATATATATGACTGGTGACTAGAACAGGGTCTCCCTCTTAATGTTAGGAGTATTTTGGTCTCTTAGAAGAAACTACCGCCCAAAATTTATAAAAATGAAAAACATATAGAAGGGTAAACACAATGAAGGGATGGAATATGATTATAAAGAAGAAAAAAAATTTTTTTTAACTTTCTAACAAAGGAGTTGATAAGGTAAGTTGGTTGGGAAAATAACGAAGAAGAAAGTGGAGAGAATTTGCTTGGGCTGGACACTAGATCAAGCCCGGTGCTAGATTTAAGGTGTAGTTTGATCTATTAGAAGAAGTTGTACACCAAATTTTTTAGAAGAAAAAACCCTATGTGTATACAAAAAATAAAGTTAGATATAATGAAGGATAAGATTATTATTTTTTTATGAAAGGTATTGTTAAGATAAACTAGTTATAAACCCATTAAAAGAGGAAAGGGTAAAGGTTAAAAAAATTAGCAGAAGAAAAAAAATTAAAAAAATAATTAACTTTGCGAGACTAAAGAATCATGGGGAGAACGCCATGAATTCCATGTTTTGCTTTCTCCTCCTCTGGAATTCCACTGTTCTCCTTTGTAGGTGAACTTGGTCTTGGATGGACTTCTTATTGATCTTCTGGGGGAGGGGCCTGTTGTAGTGATTCTCAAGTGTTTTTGCCCCAGGCGGAGTTGCACCACCCTTACCAGGGGCCAGGCTAATTAATCCGCTGGGGTACACTTTCCGGAGCTTTCTGTAGAGTTCTGGAGGACAGGAATGAAAATGGTGGCCTCCCAATCTCTGGCCCAGAGGAGCCTAGAGCTCGGGGCCCCACTCCTCAGTGCATCCTCAGAGAAAAGCGCTTAATCACTCCCATCTTCCTGGCCTCCGGCTATGCTCCGAGCTCACCCAGCCTGTGACCAAGTGTCTCTGTCTCTGGCACACAGCTCCACCTGGGATCTCTGAACCCCGCAGATCTCTGAGCTCTTCCAGGGGGGCTCTCCCCGGATCTTGTGGGGACCCCACTCACAGGCAGTGGCCTGTGCCACAGATTATGGTTTAAGGTGACCCCAAGTGAGAGCTCACTCCTCAGCTCTGTCTGTGTAGCCAGCTTCCCCACTCTAATACCTGTGAGCTCCGTGACACTCAGACACCCCCGATCCTTCTGTGACCCCGCAGGACCTGAGGCCACGCTGTCCCCATGTGGGCTTCACCCCCGTTTAGCCTCTGGAGCGATGTCCCTCAGTGGAGCAGACTTTTAAATGTCTTGATTTTGTGCTCTGTTGCTCCCCTGCTTGCTGGGAGCTGGCCCCTCCCCCCGCAGTCTATCTTCCTGTCGCTTTGGATTCACTTCTCCGCTGGTCCTACCTTTCAGAAAGTGGTTGATTTTCTGTTTCTAGAATTGTTGCTCTTCTTCTCTTCAATCTCCTGTTAGATTTGTAGGTGTTTGGAATGGTTTGATAAGCCATATAGCTGATCTCCTGCTGCCTGATGTCGTCTCAGCCTGCTACTTCTCCACCATCTTCTAGCTATGGGTTTTTTATAGATGCCTTTTTTTAGGTTGAAGTTCCCTTCTATTCCTTATTCCTATTGTTGAATGTTACTAGCATGAAAATATGTTGGATTTTTTCAAGTGTGTTTTCATGATTATGTTGTTTTTTTCTTTATTGTAATAAGAGAATGTATTGCATTGATTTTCATATGTTGGACCAACCTTGCATATGTGAGATAACTCCTACTTGGTTATGGTGTTTTGGAACAAGGCTGGCCTCATAGAATAAACTGGAATGTGTCATGTTTTTGTCTTCTATTTTTAAAAAGAGCTTGTTTTAATTCTTTAAATTTTTGGTAAGATTTAAAAGTAATGGCATCAGTCCTGGGCTTTATTTTGTGGGAAATTTATTGATTATTATTTCTATCTCTTTACTTATTATTGATTATTCATATATTCCATTTCTTCTCTTGACAGTTTCAGTGGTTTGTGTCTCTAGGTATTTGTTAATTTCATTGATGTTATCTAATTTTTTGCCATACAGTTGTTCATTGATTTTCCTCATAATTCTTTTATTCCTGCCAGGTTGGTAGTAATGTCTTGTATTTAATCTGCGTCTTCCCTCTTTGTCTCAGTCAGTCTAGCTAAAAGTTTTTCAATTTTTCAACTTTTAAAGGAAACAACTGTTGGTTTTGTTGGTTTTCTCTATTGTGTTTCTATTTTCTATTTCTTTTTTATGCATTATTGTTTTTTATATACTTCTTTCTGCTTGCCTTGGGTTTAATTTGTTTTTATTTTCTTAGTCTTCTAAGATGGAGGATTAGGCTATTGATTTGTGATCTTATTTTTTTTAAGATTTTAAGCATCAATAGCTATAAATTTCCCTCTGAACACTTTTATTTTTAACATCTTAATTTTATTTTATTACTTTCAGTGTTCCAAGATTCATTGTTTATGTACCACACCCAGTGCTCCATATAATGTGTGCCCTCCTTAATACTCACCACCAGGATCACTCATCCCCCCATCTCCCTTACCTCCATAACCCTCATTTTGTTTCTCAGATTCCACAGTCTCTTTCATCTCTCCCTCCGATTTACCCCAATTCACTTTTCCTTTCCTTCTCCTAATGTCCTCCATTTTATTCCTTATGTTCCACAAGTAAGTGAAACCATATGATAATTGACTTTCTCTGCTTGACTTATTTCACTCAGCATAATCTCCTCAAGTCTCATCCATGTTGATACAAAAATTGGGTATTCATCTTTTCTGATGACTACATAATATTCCATTATATATATGGACCATATCTTCTTTATCCATTCGACTGTTGAAGGGCATCTCAGCTCTTTCCACGGTTTGGCGATTGTGGCCATTGCTGCTATGAACATTGGGGTGCATGTGCCCCTTAAGATCACTGCATTTGTAGGAGTGCATTTACTAATTACATGTATCCAGTCCTTCTTTTCACTACATCTGTATCTTTGTGGTAAATACCCAGTAGTGCAATTGGAGGGTCATAGGGTAGCTCTATTTTTAATTTTTTGAGAAATCTCCACATTGTTTTCCAAAGTGGCTGCCCCAACTTGCATTCCCACTTACAGTGTAAGAGAATTCTCCTTTCTTCACATCCTTTCTAACACTTGTTGTTTCCTGTCCTGTTGATTTTGGCCATTCTAACAGGTGTAAGGTGGTATCTCAATGTGGTTTTTATTTGAATTTCCCTGATGGCTAGTGATGATGAACATTTTTTCATGTGTCAGTTAGCCATTTGTATGCCTTCTTTGGAGAAGTGTCTGTTTATGTCTTCTGCCCATTTTTTGACATAATTGTTTTCTTGGGTGTTGATTTTGAGGAGTTCTTTATAGATCTTGGATATCAGCCCTTTGTCAGTATTGTCATTTGTGAATATCTTCTCCCATTCCGTGGGTTGCCTCTTTGGTTGACTGTTTCCCTTGCTGTGTAGAAGCTTTTGATCTTGATGAAGTCTGAAAAGTTCATTTTTGCTTTTGTTTCCTTTGCCTTTGGAGACATGTCTTGAAAGAAGTTGCTGTGGCTGATGTCAAAGAGGTTACTGCCTATGTTCTCCTCTAGGATTTTGATTCCTGCCTCACATTGAGGTCTTTCATTCATATCAATCTAATCTTTGTGTACAGTGTAAGAGAATGATCGAGTTTCATTCTTCTATACATAGCTGTCCAATTTTCCCAGCACCATTTATTGAAGACACTGTCTTTTTTTCACTGTATATTTTTTCCTGCTTTGTCTAAGATTAGTTGACTATAGAGTTGCAGGTCCATATCTGGGCCCTCTACTCCATTCCACTGGTCTATGTCTGTTTTTGTGCCAGTAAAAACTGTCTTGGTGATCACCGCTTTGTAGTAAAGTTTGAAATCAGGCAATGTGATGCCCCCAGCTTTGTTTTTCCTTTTTCAACATTTCCTTAATGATTTGGGGTCTTTTCTGGTTCCATAAAAATTTTAGGATTGTTTTTTCCAGCACTTTGAAGAATGTTGGTAGAATTTTGATCGGGATGGCATTGAAAAATTATATAGATTTATATATATATATATATATATATATATATATATATATATATATTGCTCTGGGCAGTATAGACATTTTAACAATGCTTATTCTTCTGATCCATGAGGATGGAATGCTTTTCCATCTTTTTGTGTCTTCTTCAATTGCTTTCATGAGTGTTCTGTAGTCACTCAAGTACAGATTCTTTACCTCTTTGGTTAGGTTTCTTCCAAGGTATCTTATGGTTCTTAGTGCTATAGAAAATGGAATCAATTCTCTAATTTCCCTTTCTGCATTTTCATTGCTAGTGTATAAGATGAGATCGGGTGCATTTATTGCTAGTGTATAAGAAAGCAACTGATTTCTGTCCATTGATTTTGTATCCTGCTACATTACTGAATTGCTGTATGAGTTCTAGTACTTTGGGTGTGGAGTCTTTTGGGTTTTCCATATAAAGTATTGTGTCATCTGCGAAGCCCTCTGAACACTTTAAGTTCCATCCCAAGAATTTTGGTATGTTGTGTTTTCATTTTCATTCATCTTAAATTAATTTCTGATTTTCTTGTGTTTTTCCTATTGTGGTCAGAAAATGTACTTTGTATAATTTCTTTTATTAAATATATTATGTATTTATTTGAGACAAAGAGAGAGAAAAATCAGTGGGGAGGGGCAGAGAGAGAGGGAGTGAGAAGCAGCCTCTGTGCTGAGTGGGGAGCATGATGCAGGGCTCAATTCCACAACCCTGAGATCACGACCTGAGCCAAAACCAAGAGGTGGAGTCTCAATTGACTGCACCACCCTAGTGCCCCTATACTTTGTATAATTTCAATCCTTTTAAATTATTGAGGTTTGTTTCATTGTTTAACATTTGGTCCATATTGGAGAATGTTCCATGTGCACTTGAGAAGATGGTGAATTCTGTTGTTGTTAGGTAGAGTGTTCTGTAGATGTCTGTTAATTCTAATTAGTTTATTGTGTTGTTTAATATTCTATTTCCTTGTTGATATTCCTCTAGTTGTTCTGTCCATTGTTAAAAGTGGAATATTGGAGAATCCAACTGTTACTGCTCAATTGTTAATTTCTTCCTTCAAGTCTGTCAGCTTTTGCTACATTCATTTTGGTGCTCTGTTAGATGTGTATTTTAAAATTGTGATGTTTTTTAGATGGATCAATCCTGTTATCATTATAAAATGTCCCTCTTTGTCTATAGTAACAAATTTTGCCTTAAAGTTTATTTGTCTGATATTAGTATAGTTCCTTTCCCTCTTTTTTGGTTACTGTTTCAATGGTATATCTTTTTATCCATCCTTCTACTTGCAAGCTATTTGTGCCCTAGAATTTAAAGTGTCTCTTGTGATAGTATGCAGCTGGATCATATTTTTATTTATTCTCCAAATTTCTGCCTCCAGTTGGAGTGTTTAACCATTAACATTTGATGCAATTGCTGATAAAGAAGGATTTATATTTGCAATTTTTTCATTTATTTTCTTTTTAAAAAAGATTTTATTTTATTTTATAATTTGGAGAAAGAGAAAGTATGTGAGCAGGGGGAAGGGCAGAGGGAGAGAGAGAGAATTCTTAGAATTTTAGACTGTGGGCTTGATCTTACCACCCTGAGGTCATCAGCTCACTCAACCACCCAAGTGTCCCTTATTATTTGTTCTCTATATGGCTTGTATATTTTTTATCTTTACATACCACCATGAATGTCCTCTTTTGTGTTGAATAGATATATTCAAATATATCACTTTAATTCCCTTGTCATTTATTTTAGTCTATTTCTTGAATTATTTTTTTAGAGACTCCCCAGTTAACATTGTAATTCATAACAGTCTTGTTTGGATTAACATCAACTTAGGTTCAATTGTATGTAAAACCTTTTCAAATGTTATTTTTATCAAACTTAAAGTGGAAGTTTTGCTGACATTATAAAATGTACTGGAGAGCCTCCCATTGTTTTCTATGGCCTGGAATTATTTATATATCATAATAATATTTAATCTTTAAATGTCATATAAAATTTGGTGGTAACTCCTGTGTTCCAGATGAAGCTTTTTTCAATGGTAACACATTTACCTTTTCAATCTTCCTCTCTGATATTTGGTGTAATCAAGTTTTTCACTTCTTTTTGGGTCAATTTTGGAAAGATTTTCAATGTTGTTGTCATGGAGTTTCATTATTTCTCTTTTCATGATTATGTTTGTTTTTTATTCCTGTGCAACTATTTTGGCATTCTCTGACTGTCTTTTTCTCTTTCTGAAACAGGAACATTTGAAAATTATTTTCCTAAAAAAATCAGTTTGGGATGTATTCACATTTTCATTTTTTAAAAATTTCATTAAGTTTTAGCTTTTATCTATATTTTTAAGCCTTATTTTATTTTTCTACTTTTTGAAGATGAGTAAATTTCTTAGTTTCATTCTTCCTCTATAATGAAGACAAGGCTATATATTTTCATCTTGACTACAGTTTTCATTATCTTATAGATTTTAATATAAAGTGTTCTTCTTCCCATACCGTCTAGATATTTTATAATTTCCTTTTTTTTTAATTTTTATTTTTTTATTTTTTTTGTCAGAGAGAGAGAGAGAGAGCAGGAGCGAGCACAGGTAGACAGAGTGGCAGGCAGAGGCAGAGGGAGAAGCAGGCTCCCTGCCGAGCAAGGAGCCCGATGTGGGACTCGATCCCAGGACGCTAGGATCATGACCTGAGCCGAAGGCAGCCGCTTAACCAACTGAGCCACCCAGGCGTCCCTATAATTTCCTTTTATATCCTCTTTGATTCAAGGATTATCCAGAAATATTTTTTAATTTAGTTTCCAAGTCATTAAGATTTTTATGTCCAACTTTTTATCTTTAATATTGTTAGATTATGATCAAAGACTTCAACCAGTAAAATGTGTTTTTTTTTTCGTTATTTTATAGTTTTCCTTGTGGCCAAATATCTGATCAATTTTGTTAATGTTCCATGGTCATACCAAAGAATGTATGTTCTTCGTTTGAAGGATATAAGTTCCTGTATATAGTTAGTAAATCAAGTTTGATTGTTTCCTTCTATTCCTATATATTGTTTTTTGTTTACTAGGGCAGTCTGATCTCAGAATGGTATGTAGGATCTCCCACTATACTTTCATTTTGTAAAGTTTTTCTTTTATTTATAAAATTTATTGTTTTATGTAGTTTTGTATATACATGTGTGTGATTTTTACCATTACTTTAATATCCTTCTTAGTGGGGCACCTGGGTGGCTCAGTGGGTTAAAGCCTCTGCCTTCGGCTTGGGTCATGGTCCCAGGGTTCTGGGATCGAGCCCCACATCGGGCTCTCTGCTCGGCAGGGAGCCTGCTTCCCTTCTTCTCTCTCTACCCGCCTCTCTGCCTACTTGTGATCTCTGTCAAATAAATAAATAAATAAATAAATAATCTTTAAAAAAATATCCTTCTTAGTATGTTTTGTGCATTAAACCTTAAATTTACTTTGTCTGATATCATGATTTCCAGTTCTGCTTTTTTATTTTCTCACAACCACCACTATCACCATAATGCCTGATTTTGCATAAATTAATACTTTCTTTTCTAAACTTATGTTGCCTAATATATAGCCACTAGCCACAAACTACATATGACTATTTAAATTTGCCACAACTAAAAGTAAATAAAAATAAGCATTCAATAACTCATTTGTTGTCACATATCAAATGCTCAGTAGCTACACATAGCTAATGACTATTGCTTTAGACAGCACATTTATGGAACATTTCTATCATCACAGGAAGTTCTATTGACAGCACTTCTCTAAACCAGGGATTGACAAAATTTCCATAAAAGGCAAGATAATAAACATGCTCAGCTTGCAGACCTTATTGCCTTTTTTGCAGCTACACATTTCTGTTTTGTGCATAAATCAGAGATAATACATGGAGGAATGAGCATAGTTGTGTTCCAACAAAACTTTATTTATGAATACTAAAACTTTAATTTCATATAATTTGCACACATCATGAAATATTCTTTTAAAAGTATTTTCAACAGTTTAAGAATGTAAAAAGCATTCTTAGCTCACAGGTCATACAAAAATAGGTGGCAAATCAGATCTGACCTGTGGGCTGTAGTTTGCTAGACACTGCTCTAGACTGTTACAGAGTTTCTCTTAAAGTATGTCCCTTATTGGTTAAGTCCTTCTCAAACATTTTAAACAGATTCCCAGTCCACGTATTCCAATGTATATATACAATTCACATCTTAATAATGACCATCTTCTGTTTCAATTTATTTGTAGAACAAGATAGATGAAAATTATTGTTTTCTTATTCTAGAAATATGTTTTTCTTACTGCACTTGAACCTCATTGAGTGCTCTTATTTTTTTATTTAAGTTTTCATCTGTTTCATTTGTTTCTTCCCACAGCTCTATTTCACTGAGCATGTATTCAGTTTGTTTTGCTTGATCTTTCTCTCTTTAGCTGCCGGGTACCTTCCACTGTCATCTCTTTGGGATTCAGATCTGGTATGCATGTCATATGTGTCATGTAGTAAATATATGTCCGTGGTAAATACGAAGTGCTTTTTATCCCTCTAAACCAAGAGTATAGAAGTAGGTAGAGTACTAGTCTCTTATTATGACACTTAAAAGAAGTCTCCTTGCCCTCTTATTTTCCTTGTACTCTTTCTGATTCAGGAAGAAAGGATTTTAATCACTTCTGTCATTTCTTCTTGAAATTTTTAGGAGGCAGTGTGACCTGGAAATCTCATGTAAGACCAATATCAACCCTCTTCAAAAGGACTCATGGGTCTGTGAAAGTCAAGATCTAGTAATTTACAGTCTTTACCTTAGAAAATCCCTGATGCTGGTTTTCATACACTTACACAGTATACAGGAAAGGAGAAAGCCCTATCTCAATTTTCTCACTAGGACCTGACAAAAATCCAGGTCTTACTTGTATCCAGTTGCCATGGGGACTAGTTCCCATTTTGCTCAGAAGAAGCAAATAGTTTGTAGTTAGGATTTGCGGGGAAAGGTGCTATATATTTAGTTCACCATGTTCCCAGAATCTTTCTCTCCTAAAATTTAATTAACAAGGTCATTTCATTAGCAAGACATGTGTGTTTATTTTATACACAGTCACACACACTGTAAATGAATTTTTTTTCTCAGTTTGAAGAACACAGTTTGGAGTAATTCAACTGAAAATGGCTAGCAGAAAGTCAATTTGAGGTTGATAGCTTAATTGAGGGTGAATTCAGGTAGTTCTAGGGAATATATTACTTATCCTAATCCATGTTGTACTAATGACGTGTTGATTAATTTATTTTTTGAATATAATAGAATATTAGCTTTTAGAAGTCATCCAATCCAGCCTTATTTCTTGAACAGATCGTAAAATTGAGAAAGAGGGAAAGAATTCTGTAGGTAAAAAATATCAAAATTTTCATGGGAACAATAGAGTTGGAAGTAATCCTCGAAGGAAGAATATGATTCATAGCTAGGATAACCACATAATTTCTTGTCCAATCTAGGACATGTTTGAGAGGGAAAGGAGACATCATACTGTTACATCAGGATAACAGTTGTAAACTGAGATTGTCTGAAGTAAATGTAGATAAACGATCTCTATATTCATAAACAGTGAACGGAGAGTTTAGGACATTTCAAAACAAAGAAATGGTTTAAAGAAAAGACAACATTAAAGATGAGCTGGGGGGGGGGACACCTGGGTGGCTCAGTGGGTTAAAGCCTCTGCTTTCAGCTCAGGTGATGGTCTCAGGGTCCTGGGATCAAGCCCCACATCAGGCTCTCTGCTCAGCAGGGAGCCTGCTTCCTCCTCTCTCTCTGCCTGCCTCTCTACTTGTGATCTCTATTAAATAAATAAAATCTTTAAAAAAATAAAGATGAGCTGGGTGTGTTTCAGGCAAAGCAAAGTTGATTCTTACAGGGAACAAGTAAGAAAGAAGACCAGAAAGGGCCTAGAATGCTAGGCTAAGGAGCTTGATTTTATTCCATGAAAATAAAAAATATTTAAGCAAAGATGATTTTCAAAATACTTAACAACCAGCATGGCATGGGCACTAACAATAAAAAGGGTAAGGCTTTAACAGTGCATACTACCTGAATATCATTTATACATTCAAGATTTTTGTGCAGGAGACTGACAGGATGAAATTAGTGTTTTTAAAAAAAAAGATGTGGAGGATCAATGAGGATGAGATAAGAGCAAAGGCCAGCAAATTTTTTTGTAAACAGGTAGTATGTATTTTAGACCAAATGTTCTCTGTTGCAACATTCAACTCAACCATTGTAGTATAAAATCAACCTTGGCTAATATATAAACAAATGAGTGTCACTGTGTGTTAATAAAATTCCATTTATAAAAAAGAAAGCAAGATGAATTTAGTCTGTGGGCCAGATTTGCTGATGCCTAAACTATAGGTAGAGAGACTGGTTAAATGACAATTACAGTACTTCAGGCCTTACCCTAGCTAGGTTTATAATAGAGGGCATCTCAATATATATTGAGAGAGAGAGAGAGAGAGGCTCTCAAAAAAATATTAACTAGTTATAGTTGTCTGAATATTTTGGGCAAAAGTCCATCTTCAGCAGCTTGAAA
Organism: Taxidea taxus jeffersonii; assembly: GCA_003697995.1. Classification (NCBI taxonomy): domain Eukaryota; kingdom Metazoa; phylum Chordata; class Mammalia; order Carnivora; family Mustelidae; genus Taxidea; species Taxidea taxus. Next base: position 34,572 of record ML098028.1, read on the forward strand.
GAGACAAATAATTGAGGACAAAGTATTTTTACCTGTATTATCCAGATTGCTTCTTTCCTTTGCTTTCTGTTCATAAACACAGTCCTAGCCTTGAGAAAAGTTGTGCCTGTACACATACAAAGGGGATCACAATGAATAAAAACAAATAATTAACTCAGGCCCTTCAACGAATACCATATAATCAGTTTAAGTGAAATTTTCACTAACTTGAATTTTGATTCCAGTGAGGATTATATAGACATGACTACAAACCAAATGAATCCATATGTTGAGGGATTATCAGGTAACAAAAATTAGCCAGAGAAGGTGAATGAAATATCTGAGAAGCTAAGAGCATCCTTGAAACAAAGACCAAAGAGAATAGTAATGCTATATTGTTAGAGGGAGGTGGAACTTTTAAGACATTAGTAAAAAAGCAAATGAGAGCATTTTAAATGGCACTAGTTGAGTGTTGTCTTACATGAATTGAACTAAAAAGCACACAGATTTTTTTTACATATTTGATAAGGGCAAATGTAGATATTTAGAGAGCAGAAAGAGATACTATCATTGAGATGTGACTGTGTAAAAATATGCAGTTGTCTAATGACAGCCAAGCATGGCTAAGAGAGTTAGGGGTAACACAGTAGACTCTGGCAATAAAAGGGGTTTATTGATCACTTCTATCCAACCTGTATCCACCAGAAACCTACAAGTGTCTACTAAGAAGTTAGAATGTCAGATCCCCATCCAATGATTTGGTCAGTGGCCAAGTAATAGGTTGAAGAGATGTCAATGAAATTGACAACATGGTACCGGAACTTCAGGTCAGTTTGGTTAAATATCTCAAACTGGTCCCTGGTGGGGCTTGGGAGTCAAATCAATTTTTTGTTGTTGCTTTTGCTGAAATTCATGAGGAAGATTTTATTAAAGTGGCTCACCAAATGGAAATCAATTTGGTGCCCTATATGAATACAACCTGCATTACTTGCTATTCTGACTATATTGTTTAGATGAAAATACACAAATTCTTTTTTTTAAAGATTTAATTTATTTATTTGACAGAGGGATCATAGGCAGGCAGAGAGAGAGAGAGAGAGAGAGATGGGGAAGCAGGCTCCCTACTCAGCAGAGAGCCCGATGTGGGGCTCCATCCCAAGACCCTGGGAACATGACCTGAGCTGAAGGCAGAGGCCCCAGCCCACTGAGCCACCCAGGTGCTCCAAAAAGAAATTCTTAACATAAAAAAATATCTCCCTTATCCCAGTTCTTTATAGGATACCAAATATGTTATCACCAACAGGGACAAAATAGATAAAAATGATTCAGAGTTAGTTCACAGACAGCAAATGTAGAAGGGTCAGATGAGTAATCTTAAAACTGAAAAGGGAGGGCAATGGAGGAGTGCAGAGAAAGAAGCAGTAAACTTTTGATGCAATTCTTGGCATTATCTCTGAGTAAGTAATGTTTTTCACTACATACCCTTTCTACTCCTTTCTGACCTTGTTAGGTGACAGGCTGATCCATTAAATGACATGGTGCCTGCTAGTGACTAATAATAGCTTTAGTGTTCTCTGTCTCCAGAAGGTATTTGCATTTTTTTAATTTTTTATTTAAGCTTTTTTTATTTAAACATACAATGTAACCCCACCACCCTCTCCCAACCCCCCTACCCCCCCCCCCCCCCCCGCCCGCTTTATGACATTAAGAGTCTCTTTTGGTTTGTCTCCCTCCCGATTCCATCTTGTTTCATTTTTTCTTTTCCTACCACCTTAACCCCCACCCCCGTTGCATCTCCACTTCCTCATATCAGGGAGATCATGTGATAGTTGTCTTTCTCCAGTTGACTTATTTCGCTAAGCATAATACACTCTAGTTCCATCCATGTTGTCGCAAATGGTAAGATTTCATTTATTTTGATGGCTGCATAGTATTCCATTGTATATATCAAAACCACAATGAGATACCACCTCACACCAGTCAGAATGGCTAAAATTAACAAGTCAGGAAATGACAGATGCTGGCGAGGATGTGGAGAAAGGGGAACCCTCCTACACTGTTGGTGGGAATGCAAGCTGGTGCAACCACTCTGGAAAACAGCATGGAGGTTCCTCGAAAAATTGAAAATAGAGCTACCTTATGACCCAGCAATTGAACTACTGGCTATTTACCCTAAAGATACAAACATAGTGATACAAAGGGGCACATGTACCCGAAGGTATTTGCATTTTAAGAGGGATCTCTGGGGGGCTAACATAAAAGAACACATGGAGAATAGGGAGAATAAGGAGAATTTCTAGCACAGTGGTTAGGCCAAAGAGAGTCTGGCAATTCAAGAAGGGTAAATCTACCCAGTGCCCTCCCAAATCATCCCATGTTGGCAGAAACTTGCTCTGATGGAATATAAATCTGGCATGGAATAATGAAATCACAAGATCTATCATACTAGGATTATCACTTTTAATGAAGAATTAAAAATGTCTAAGCTAGCTATTCTCAACTTTAGATGCATATTAGAATCACTTTGGGGCCTTTAATCAATAAAATGCCTAGGACCCACCTTTCAGACTCTGATTTTATTCATCTGGAGGGAAAGCTAGGCATTGCCATTTTCAAAAAGCTCCCCATGAGATTTTAATGTGCAGAGAGATTTGAGAACTATCAACCTAATTCTAAATTCTTAGGGTTGGAAGTTATAAAGACTAATCTCTACTTCCTGACAATCTTGCCAAGTGATTACACATTCTGCTTGCATATTTCCAGGGAAAGGATGCCTCCAGGAAGCCCTCCATCTCTTAACATGATTTCCTTACCAGCTATAGCCAAGACACTCTCCTAGGAAGCAGGAGAAACTATGAGAATGTCTCTATTTTCTAAGGCTAATGACATGCTCCAATTCTCAGTAACTGGGACTGAACCAAGTTTAAAACTAAAAAAAAAAAAAAGAGCATATTATCAGATAGAGCTAGAGATAGACAGAGATAGATATAAAGATAGATAGATGAGAAAGAGAAACAGAGAGCTTTAGCATCAGGAGGTCCAACAAAAAAGGTGCTTTCATGTCTTCTTACTCTTACCTTGAAGCTGAAATGGTTATTTGTTCATCAAATCTAACAAACTCAAATGCCATATGCACCTTAGTCCAGGCTAAAGGAATTAGAAATGGGTACTGGTTTAGAACTCTGTTTTCCAATCATGACTCTGTGGATGAGCCAGCTTTTAAAATGCTTTGTGTCCATTTCTTCTCCCTTGCCCTCTTTAGTGACAGTAAGTTGGTACTTAACTTCTGAGACCCTTACTCTGTTTTCTCTGTTTATTATCCCTCATTTTTGGAGGTTTTGATAAAAAAATTGAATTGTTTACTTTTCTGTAGTGGTGTCTTCTACAGTGTGTTCTGTAGTACACTAGCAGCATGGAGTGTTCATAAGTATTTATTCAAACAAAAATTTCCTTAATCAAATTGTTTTCAGAAATATTGGATGAGAACATTATAAATGATTTATTTATTTATTGCAGGACTTTTCAGAGAGTTTATTGTGCTAATATGCATTGTGAATCTCCAAGGGGAAATTGCAGCTCTTCTCAATTTTGACTATGAAAATCTTTGAAAATGAAGCATCTCTGGACTAGTGTATTGCAGAACATTCTTTAGGATGGAGAAACTGGTCATCATCGTAATCTAGGTTGAGGAACAATAGTTTGGAAAGCATGGCCAGAACTGGGAGGAAATGTGGAGATGAGAAATAGCTTGTCCCTTTGCTTTTCCAAATCTTTCTTAGTTTTTATTTTTCCCACCACCTGGAAACCTTCTCCAGCCTTTCTTGTGACTGATCTCCAGCTTCTCTTCTTTGAATTCCTACACGTTCACTGGCTATGGTACTCTGGTTCTACACACTAAGAAAATGAGTATCTTTTCCTCTCTATTTTGTTTTACAATAAAACTATGTGACTTTGTGGTCCATATGACCAAACTTTTCAGTTAATCCATATTCCTGCACTCCACCAATCCCATGTCCCCTCAACCTGACACTCATCTCTTTTGCCAAGGATTTATGTGATTTAAACTGTATAAAAGCAGTATTTGATCATTTTTGAGCACAAAAATGGCAATTTCCATTTTCATATGGTTTTTAGAAAGTCACCCTGCAAAGATGTTCTGTATTGTCAGTCCAGCTTTCTACCCTTCTCTTATGTCCATTGCTGGGTAGTGATTGCTGACAGTCCGAGCAATGATTTGAATCCTCTTGCCTTTAATCAACAAGTAGAGTTTCTATGGTGGTTGCTGTTGCAACTGTAATGGCACTCTGGACTGCAATTCCTTGGGTACAACCCCTGAACTATGTAGAGTTCTTACTGAACTCTTATTTGCCTTCACCAAGACTGCTAATATGCAGACAGCCCCTCTCCAATGCCTGGTTGTCACACTGTTGTGTTGATAGCTTCTGACACAGATCCTGAGTTCTTGTGCTTGGTCCCCCTGAATTTACAAATTGGTTGTTTATCTCTGTCTTGAATACCTAATCCACACCTATGTTTGTACACTCAGACTCTGCACTGCCCTCCTGCTTACATTTAACCTTCACAGCATTGATCCCTGATCTGTGACTCTACCTATGCTATGCCTCCAATTAATCTGGACCTCTCTGAGTATTACTCTCAGCCAACATATTGTAATTTGAAACTTTGCTTATGTTCTTTCTGTGTCTTCTGATTCCTTGGATACTGTTCCTAGCTTCATCCTATGACTTACTTTTGGTGTGTAAGTCCCAGTGGGACTCTAGTTATATTATTAGACACAGGCCCAATGGTCCAACTTGGCCCCTACTTCTGGTCCTTCACTTGTCTTATTTTTCAAGTATCCTTGTTGCAGACATGGCAGCTATTAGACTTTTTAAAAAAGCAAAAAGGAACTTAACCACTTTACACTTTTCAAACATCATATTTTGTATAAGGGTATTTAATGAAATAGGAAAAAAATGTTCATTTATTATTGATATGGTAAAAATCAAGATCCAAAATCTTGTACAAAGTATTGTTCCATTTAAAAAAATATGTCAGAGGGAGTGGGAGAATGGGTGAGCCTGGTGATGGGTATTAAGGAGGGCACGTATTGCATAGAGCACTGGGTGTGGTGCATAAACAATGAATCTTGGAACACTGAAAAAATAAAATAAAATTTTTAAAAAATCATTATTTTAAAATAAATTTTCTTTTTAAAAAATAAATTTCCTAGTAAAAGAGTTAAAAATTTGGTTATAATCTTAATGTTTGATCACTATGGCCAAAGGCTAACTCCTCCTACCGATAATCTCACAGAGTACTTCCGTGACCCAAGATGCATCAGGTGATCAGTGCCTTCAACTTCTTCCTTAAGCACGTTTCTCCCTGGGAGGTAGTGGCAAGGATAAGGAAAAGACATCCAGAAAGGGAAAGAAAATCTTAGCAAAGGACTCAAATGCCAATCTTCCTGGGAAGACAGAAAGGTCATACCATTGTGATGACCCCCTCCTTCTTTTAATTATGTTAAGTAACTCACCATACAGTACATCATTAGTTTTTGATGTAGTGTTCCATGATTCATTGTTTGCATATAACACCCTGTGCTCCATGCAATACATGCCCTCCTTAACATCCATCACCAGGCTAACCCATCCCCCCATGCTTTTCCCCTCTAAAACCCTCAGTTTATTTCCTGGAGTCCATAGTCTCTCATGGTTCTTCTCTCCCTCCAATTCCCCACCTTCATTTTTCCTTTACTTCTCCTAATATCCTCCATGCTATTCCTTATGTTCCACAAGTAATTGAAACCATATGATAATTCACTTTCTTTGCTTTACTTATTTCACTTAACATAATCTCCTCCAGTCCCATCCATGTTGGTGCAAAAGTTGGATATTCATCTTTTCTGATGGCTGAATAATATTCCATTATATATATGAGCCACATCTTCTTTATTCATTTGTCTGCTGAAGGGCATCTCAGCTCTTTCCACAGTTTGACTATTGTGGACATTGCTGCTATGAACATTGACCCCCTCCTCCTTTTTTAATGGACTGAGCATGACACAGAAATGCTTGAAATTCAAGCCACCCCTTGTGGTTTCTTTGGAAGGGTTCAGGAGGCAAAAATATCCCCTCTAGTGTGAAACATAGAATGGTTTCTTCTCTGAAGCAGCAGAGACCAATTGGCAATCACAAAGAGTAGGCTAATGAAGTTTATGAATGTGTACAAAATGCTGAGGTATGCAGTGAGCAGGCTATACAGAGAAAAATCATGTCTCTTATACTATAGTCAAGAGACACAAAACATAAAGTTATACCAAGAGTCTTAAATAGAAATAGCTGGCAAGAAATAATGTATATCAAGCTCTGTGAGCATGAAAACCTATATAAACTCAAGGGAGTTGCTACCAGTAGAGTTTTTACTGCAGTGGTTCTCACGAACTTCAACGGATAGCTAAAATTCCAAGGGGCTAGAGAACATTAAGGTTCCCAGACTTCCTTTTCAGAGATTATCCTTCAGAAAATTTAAGACAAAACTAAACGACCTATGTTGGGTGATTTGGATGCCTTTTGTCTATGGATTGCACCCTAAAAAACTGTAATACAGTGATTAAGAGCCTGGAATATGGAAAGAGAGAGAAAAAAAAGGTGTTTGAAGTCTGACCCTGCCATTTACTAGCTATGTGACCATGGTCAAGCTACCTAAACACTCTGAGCCTGTTGCTTCATCTTCAAATAGAGATGACAACCCACCTCAGAAGGCAGTGGTGAAGGGTGAGATAATTCATAAAAATCTTCTAGTATAAAGATGCATTTAACAAATTTTGGCTACCACAACCACCACCACTATCACCATCATCATTAAGATGTGCATTAACTGTCAAAAGGACGGCAAATATATTATATGCTATAGGAGTTGCAAGTGATGAAAGATTACTTCTTTCTTCCAGAATGGTCAAAAAAACTCTTCACCAGAAAGATGCAACTTATCTTGAAAAGTTAAGATTTGGCCAGGTAGGGAAAAGAGAAGATACACAGACAGGGTAGAAGTCAAACTTCACTTACTCCCTAATTGTTTCAAGGTCCAGGTCTGGAGAAAAGCAGACCACATCATTCCTGATAGAACTAGACATGGTCAAGGAAAAAAACAAAGCAAATCTGTAGCTGAGGTGAGATGGGGAACAGGAATTCTGGGATAGTCTATTCATTTAACTGGAAATTACCTCTAGGACCAATAAGACTATTTAGGCAGGACTGAAAGTAAAATTCTGTGCCATGTAACTGAGTGGTTCATTACCCACCAAATAAAAAGCCATAGAATCTGCCCTCCATTGAGTGGTTTCCTACCTAATGGAAGGATAGGTAACAGGGCTGGTCTAATTCCCACTTTTTCTGCTGACCAGCTGTGGAAATTTTTGGACAGCCCCTTAACCAGTCTTCAAATTATTTCTTCAAGTATAAATTGTGGCTGTACTATCTGTCATGACTTTATACTTTTGAGTTTACCAGTTTAGCATTCAAGACTCCTTTTTACCTAATTATTTCCCTATAGTTAAAGTAATTTTGCAGTGTGACGATTGATTCATATGGTTTCATGAACTGAATTCCAAGCCAAATTTTATGTAATATACAGATAAGAACCAGGAAATATTTTGAGATAGTTGCTTTTTCACAAGATATAACTTTTCTGCATTCTAAATATAATCTTACAGAGCAGGTGTTAATAGTCAACACCTAGGGGCACTTTGTATATATCTCACTAGTTGAAATTAAGCAGTAGTTTTAAAGTCCTGGTCTTTTGTTTTTATTAAAATGTTCCATTTGTGATTGGACATGGTCCCAGAATTACTTCAGGTGCTAGGATTTTGTTAGGCTGGTTCCTGATCAATTCCTTTATAAGTAGTTAAGGCCTTTCTTCCTCTCTCTTTGATGAATAATATGATCACTGTATTTTAATTGTTAAAACTAATTAAAGGGATAACTTCAGCTTGTGCTTTTAGTGTTCCAGATTAGTTAGGGCATCCTTGCTGTTCTTTTAGTTTCTTTCTTTCTCTCTCTCTCTCTCTCTCTCTCTCTTTTACACAAGATAAAAAGCAAAACTCAACAAACAAATAAGCAGACAACCAAAAAGACACAGAGAAAGAACAGATCACATAGCTGTATCTCTCCTGATAGTAACATAAACCTAACATGACTGGATTGTTGCCATCAGAAAGTGGCACTTGACTACTTTTCAGACAGACCCGGCATTTGAATGTACAGTACTGTGTTCCTAGAGACTGTGTCTTAAAGTAGGTCCCATATGGCAAATTCCTGTCTGCGCATGTGCCAAAACCTGACTGTATGTTCTGTTGCCTTTTTTCTGTTTGATCATGGAAAGAAACCAAGGAAAAAGTGGTTAAAGATGAATAGAATTGAAATGAAGTCAGTGGCCTAAGTAAATAGTATGGTGGAAAATTTGGGGATACGAGGAGAGATAAGAGCTCCCTGTATTATCTGACACATATAATGCTTACCAGACATTTTTATAATACCTTTAAATATATTTGCTTGTCTCATCTTCACAATTCTATTAGTAAATACTATTATTATCCTCATTTTAGAAATGAGGAGATACATGCATACAGTAGTTAGGTGACTTGCCCAAGGTAACAGCTGGGCAACACACAGGTAACAACACTGAGATTAATTAAAGAAATTAGATTTGAACGCAAGAAGTCTGGATCCAGAGTATAAATACTATACTATTTTTAAGAAAAGGAATTTCATTCAGTTTAAACATTTATATACAATGAACTATAAAGGATGCATAATGGGTTCTGATAACAACTTGTCATTTTCCCTCTTTAGAGGAATGTGACTCCATCTGTTCTTTGTGCCTGATATTATCCTTGCTTCCCTCTGACTCCAGAGGGATGCCCTCTCTCTGCTTCAGGATTTGTTATCAAGTGGTCTAACCACTTAAAGACAGAGATTATGGCCTTTAGAAAGAAAAGAGCTCTGTCCCTCCTTTTATTCAAGCCAAGAAAGTATTTGGCTACTTAGAGAGAGGTTTGTTGTATTGTGGAGTGAATGTCCCAGAAAGAGAAAGCAAGTGACTCTTTTTTTAAAAAAAAAAAAAAAGATTTTATTTATTTGACAGACAGGTAGGCAGAGAGGCAGGCAGAGAGAGAGGAAGGGAAGCAGGCTCCCTTCTGAGCAGAGAGCCAGATGCGGGGGCTCAATCCCAGGTCCTGAGATCATGACCAGAGCCAAAGGCAGAAGCTTTAACCCACTGAGCCACCCAGGCACCCCAAGTGACTCTTTTTAAATCATCAGTTAAAGGAATAGAAGATATTGCCTTAGAGTTGGAGCTAGAGATTTTTCCATGGTTCTGGCTACTACCTTTAAAGTACCCATGTGCAACTGTGCAATTATTCCATGCCTCTCTTTGGCCAGTAGTTTTATCCCCTAGATAGAGCAATGGACTAAAGTATGCATAATTTTGCTGTCAGAAGCTTTCTTTCCAGAAGTCTGCAGATGCTGAGAAGATGGTACCGAGAGGAGAATTACCTGGGAAAGCATTAGTCCATAGTCTTTCAAGGGAATGTAGTTGCAGAGGGAGGCAATGCAGTATTATGGTATGGAGCACAGATTTGAGCGAGAATCCAGGCTCCACTACATACTGGCTGCATGATGGTGGGCTATTGGCATAGTTCTCCTTTGCCCCGAGTTTCTCAAAAGTAAAATGGTGTGGCCACATAATAGTACCTAACTTACCGCTTTGGCTTGTTATGAAGATAACTAGATTAATATTTGTAAAACTTTTATATGTCTGCTAGCACATGAGAGTGTTTATTCAAATATAGAGCCCCATAAAGTTGGTTTCCATACCTGTTTATTACTTCATTTTTATTTAGTACTTAAAAAGTTGTCTTTATGCAATGATAAAAGTAAAAATATTTGTCTATCTCCAACATTGCAAATGAAGCTATTTAGTGCTTTTATGAAGAGAAACCCCCACTTTCTCAGCATTTTCTTCCTGAAATGGTAATGATGACTTGAATATAGTAGGCCTTTACTCCAGCAACTGTTCTAGCTAGAAAACTGTCTTTAAAAAAACCCTTCCAGTTACACATCCAAACTTTTATCAGAACAAAAGTGAGGTCTTAAATGTGAAAGAACTTTAATGTGAAGAGACCCTGAAATTCTGCTGCTAAAGTTTTTGATGTTGAATCTTTGGAATGGCCAGTTTTTAAGGGTATCTTGAACAACAAATATGAATATTTAAGGCTAATGATAAAATAGTATTAACAATAATAACACTAACATGAATAATTAACACTTACTGAGTTCTCACAGTATACCAGGAACTGTGCTAATGCTTCACATGCATTATTTCATGTAAATGCTATTTGGTGCTGCTGTTTCTGCCTTTGAGTCTCTGATTACTGGTTTATTCCCTTTCCTCAGCTAAGAGGAAAAGACTAAGACTTCACAAGAAGAAGTCAAATTGGGTTTAATTTTTCTGACAATGCAGAAGAAATATTCACTTCCCCCTGCTCTGCTTCCAAATTGTTTTAACAATGCTTTGGATTATTAATTCCTTATTTAACTTTGGTAGGCTAGGCATTTTTTGTTTTTTTTTTTTTATAGTAAGCTCATTTTAATGATACAAAAAGCACCCTCCTTAAAAAAGGGTGAGAGAGAAAAAAAGAAAAGGAGGGAGGAAGGAGTGGTAAGGAAGGGAAAACAACTCTGCCCAAATGATTTGAATCACAGGCTATAAAATAATAGCATCAATATCTAGGATCCCTCTCCTTCTCTCTTTCCCTGTTTCTCCCCTCATTTTAAGTTAGGAAAAAAGAAAAAGTTAAACAGAAAGTCTTTGATTAACCTCTGGAATCATAGAGAAAAACTAGACTTTTCATACCAACCGAAGTTATGGTTTTAAGAACTGAGCTTCTGGGAAACCCTATATATATGAAACCATTTCATTACTTCTAAAAAATCTCTCACTGGCCCCACGAGCCACTTCAGGAAAGAATTTAAGAGGGGTACTGGGCAAGATGGGACCAGGGCTACATTATGTTTCATTTTCCCTACCCCAGCATGGGATCCTAAGGATTGGTTGGCAGTCTGGAAGATGACCTTAAGTTAGTTGGGAGAACCTGAATTCCACAGAAGGTGTTCACTTGCTTTGGCCATGTGATTCCATCCTGCCAAGCAACTCTGGATCATTTTTTCTCCCCAGGAACATTTTGCCATGCTTTTTCTGTATAGCGATAGAACAGACCAGGAACAGAATAATACCATGTTTTAAGGCACTCATTTTCAAACTGCTTTAATTTACCTCATGTAGGACAATGAGAATCATCTGTCCTTCCTTAAATCTCAGACATAATCTCTTAAGTCATTTAAAACTAGGTGGGAGGGTGCCCATCAAATGTGAACTGGATCTAGATTTTGATGTTACCACGGTAGCCTTCTGAATACACAGAGTTCATTTATTGATATGCACAGTGCTCATTGATGTGTACACCTCTAATTGAGGTGATAATTTAAACATTGTTATAAACACTTGTGGGGGAGATCTTCCCAGCTTCCATGGACAAGGAAGCAAGTCCACAGATTTTTAGGCTTTAAATTGAGTCAGGAAATTGAGGCTTAACAGGTGGTCTCCTTTATGTTCAAAATTCATGCTACAGACATTCCATAGTCTTCTGCTATTAGCTTTATTTCCTCTAGTCCAGGTAGGTTTGTAATGAATTTTCCTCCTTTGGCATAGTGTTGGGATCTGTGGGTGAAAGGGGAAGCAGGTTGTATAGAATAGAAGCCCACTTGGGCTCGTTTAAATTACAAAGGGAAGTTGCATTAGAAGGATGAAGGTAAGGCATGGCTCTTGAAGGAATGAAGTGAAGGAAACGCTGTTTTGTATAGAAAATCACTAAGCAGCTATATCTTCTTTTACTTGGTGCTACATGGTCTCTTTGTTTTTATGTGTTTTATTCTACTGTTCTCTCTTTACAGATTAGCTTTCCCTATTTATTCATGGTTATCTGTTTTCCAATAACTCCATAACTATGGTTTGTAAATGACTTTGTGTTGCCATGGCACCAACTCTGGCCCAACTAGAAATGACCTTATAGCTAATTCTTTTAGTTACCATGTCCAAATAATGATAGCAGCATAGTTTATGGATTGGTAACTTCAGGGTCAGATGTTCACCCCAGTCCAAAACATGACCACTAGCCTTTCATCAGAGGCTAAAAGTAGGTGGACAATTTCAAATAGGGAGGCTTTTGCTAAGTGACAACTAATATCTTCCACACATCCCACCCGTTGATTTCTTAGGAATAAACGTCTGCATTAGTCAGGGCTCTTTTGGTGACAGTTCAAACTGGTTTCATAAATGAAAGGGAATATACCAGGTCACATATCTGAAAGTTTTATCAGTAAGGCTGACTATAGCGGATAATTCAAATGATATGTTAAGAAGTCTCTATCACCTTTCTACTCTCCTTTCCTTTGTGTTGGAACTTAGCCCCAACAAGGTGATGAAGAAGTCAACATCACTAAACTTACATTGTACTGGTGTAACAACCTTGGCCAAAAACAAACAAATGAACAAACATAAAACAAAACAAAACAAAAAATCCACAAGTTCCTCATCTCTAATAATTTCTACAAGTGTCTGACATTTTCTCTAATTCAACTGGTTTTGATATCTGCTCACTCTCAAGCCAGGATGATATTGGCCTTTTATTGGCTACTCCTGAGTTATTTGCCTCTTTCTAGATCTGGAAGGGGTGATTAAGCCAAAAGGAAGAGGTGGGCTCCTTAACTAGAAAAAAGGATGCTGGACAAGTGAAAATTACTGATGTCCACCTCATTGGCACAAAGAGGATTAAGACAATGCCCTTAATCTCATCTAAACACATCTCAAATCAATAGCCACCTAGCTTCAAGGGCAGCATGTAGGTTAAAATATCAAGCATGCTTCGTGGATGGCAACTTTCCTAGGAAACCATCTGTATATGCAAGAAGCTTATATGAGGCTATACAAATAACACTGAGGTTGTATGTCCAATATAAACAACACTGATATAATCAAGGTTTATTTGGCTACTAATTCTCTGGACTGATCACCCTCCCTTTGAACCTCAGCTTACCCATGTACAAATTAAAGTGGTTGTACTAGATAAGCTTGCCAAGAACCTTTTAAATACTGACATACAATTTAACTTCAAGTGTTCAGCAACCAACTGAAAGACTCTAGGACAAGCATTTAAACACGAACTGACCCTTATGTCCTGAGCCCCAAAATGATAGATAGTAATAGGGTCTTTTGTTATACTACCAGTATTATTCATATGCCCTGAGCATGTGCCTTGTGCTTTAAATTTTTCTCTGTAATCATAGGAATGAGTTTCCACTGAATCATCCAAACTCACTTTCTTTTTTTTTTCAACTCACTTTCAACCAATGCATCTGTGAAACAGCTGATCACACTTACGTGGCAGATAAAACATGGTCAAAGCCAACTGGCCCATTTTGTAGAAAGAAACCGAGATAAAACTAATTTATCCGTTAGAATTCTTTATGTTTTAAGTGACTAAAAACCAACTCAAAGTAATTTATATAATAAAGGGAATGTGTAGAGGAGATTCGTATAACTTAAAATCCTGAAGTTAAATAAAGCTTGATCCAACAACTCAAACAGCGTCACTGACAACCCAGTTTCCGTATATCTTTCTACTCTGATTTCTGCAGTCCTGACTTCATCCTCATGGTAGATACTTGGCAGTTGTAACATTTCCCACCTCATGGCAACAAAATGGCTGCTACCAATGGCTGTAATTCCAGACCTCTCACTCTTCCTATACGATATATGGGAAGACAGAATTTCTTTCAGTAGTTTCTGCACTAGTCCTATTCATTCTCCATAATTAGCATAAATTAAGTCTAATATTCATCCTTGAACTAATCACTTTGGCCAGAGGATGAGATCTGCTCATTTGTTTGGGCCAGTCAGTGCCCATCTCTGGATTTAGGGGATGGAATCCACCCCATCCAAACCATAATGACTGAAAGTCAAGGAAGAATGCATTCTTCAAAGAACAATCAGTGCATCATTGCTGGAAGAGAAGTATGGCTGCTGGAGAGGCAAACAAGTGTCATTGTTTAGAATGAAAATATTAAGTCTGCAATCCATCAAACCAAAAAACCATGCCATTTAGTTAAATATCAGAAATGCATTATCTTTCTATGAAGATAATTAGATTCTATGACCAGTTAATTAATAAAGAATAACCGGAACTTGAAGAGTTTTAAAAGAAAATAGTTTTGTTTACTCCATAGTACTCTATTAAGATTCCTCTTCTTGAGATGCCTGGGTGGCTCAGTCCATTAAACTTCTGCCTTCAGCTCAGGGCATGATCCCAGTGTTCTGGGATAGAGGCCTGCATTGGGCTCTTTGCTCAGCAGGGAACCTGCTTCTCCCTTTGCCTGCCCCTCCCCCTGCTTACGCTCTCTCTCTGATAAATAAACTCTTAAAAAAAGGACTCCTTTTCTTGCCCCATAATGATTACTGGGAAGAGTGTATAGCGTTTCAGGTACTTTCAGCTATAAGTTTTGCTTCACCTTGAACACTAAGACTTTTTTAGTTAATGAAAAATCTAGCCAGTGTAAAGTAAAACTTCAGTCTCCTATGCTCTGCCTTTCTCTAGCTCAAGGATTTATAGTTAGGAAGCAGGGAGATCTTTCTTCCTCTATTCCCAATGGCTCTTAAACTCCTGTACTTTCATTCTTTCAAACCCTGTTGACTGGGACAAAAGAAAAAGATAAGCAAGAGTCTGTTTTTATGTAATTGGTGGTTCTGACAGTTCTCTCTTGGCTAACACTGAGGGCCATTGTGACTGGCATTGAAAGCCAGGCTCTTTAATGAAGCATGTTTTGGAGTTCTCTGAAACTGCTTCCCTAGATGCCATAAAACTGTACAGTTTCCTGATGCAGGCAATATAAGTTCTCCCTAACCAGAACTAATGCACATTTTGAAAGCTACAATTTTTTAGATGGGGCAGCAATTTACTAGATCAGAGTGAAATTCTTGTAGGAACATGGAAAAACCCAGAGGTTCTTACACATCTAACAAAAAATAACCATAATAATAGCAATTGCAAGTAAAAAATATTTGTTATGTAAGCATCCTGTCTTAGCCTTTTTTTCACAAGAGTTGTATGCATTGAATCTATTCTGTCTGGGCCTCACTCCCTGAATGGTATTTTATTTTCTTCTTTCATATTTCTCACCCCTTACTCACTGCTCATTTTTTGGAAGATAAAGTTCTTATACTGATCCTCTTTATCCTTTGGCCTCTTCTAATACTGACTTCACCTCACCTTCTTCCAGGTCTGTTTTAAATCAAATTGTGGATTGTTTTTTAGTGTAAGATAATAGAATATAGAGAAGAAACTTCAGAAATTCCACGACAATGCAGACTCCAACCAACCATTTTGTTGTTGTTGCTTACCAAAAGACCTAGATCAGAAACTATTCTGTTCTAAGCTAAGAGGAACTCTTTCAGGGCATAAAATACCCAGTTTAAATATTTATTTTGACTCTTGTATGTATTAATTTGACAGGTCTTTGAAATTTTAGTCTTCCTTCCTCCATCCTCATACTATGTTACTATATATGTCTGCCTTCTGTTCTTTGGTTCCCTTTACTAAACACATTTCAACATTTGTCTTTGGCCTTTTGTTCACAAAAATATTATGGTAAGTGAGTTTCTTCATTCCATTCCTCTCTTGGTAATTTTGTGTCATTTTCCCTACTCTGTGCTTATTAAAAAATGGAGAAGAAGCATTTCATTAAACCTGATAGGCACAATGAGTCATTTAAGATAGTTACAAAACCCAATTCATAATAGTATGACTTATTCCAATGTCCCTGGAGTTATTTATGGCCTAG
Source organism: Taxidea taxus jeffersonii (assembly GCA_003697995.1). Taxonomy (NCBI): domain Eukaryota; kingdom Metazoa; phylum Chordata; class Mammalia; order Carnivora; family Mustelidae; genus Taxidea; species Taxidea taxus. Next base: position 50,504 of record ML098028.1, read on the forward strand.
GGAGGCAGAGTACTCTTTGTATTCCAGAGGAGAAACAGAAAAAAAAAGAAAGGAAGAAAAGCTTTAGTTGTTCTAAATCAAATTAACTTTGAATTAGCCAGCATGTAACAAGGAATAAAGTATTCATGTCACTTAAATATATACAGTTGACCCTTGAACAACATGGGTTTATTCATGGATTTTTTTCAATAAATAGCATATAGTACTGTAAGTGTATTTTCTCTTCTTTATGATTTCTTAATGACATTTTATTATCTCTAGCTTCCTTTATTGTAAAAATACAACATATAATACATATAACATAAAAAATATGTGTATGTGTTTATTGGCTATTTATGTTATTGGCAAGCCTCGAAGTCAAGAGTAGGCTAGCAGTAGTTAAGTTTGGGGGGAGTCAAAAGTTATATGTGCACAGTGGGTGGTGGGGGGGATCAATCCCCACGTTGTTCAGAGGTGAATTGTACACATATAATCTCACACACAAAACCACCCCAAAGTTTGCCTGAAAGCTTATTTTCCCTATTGCACTGCTCTTTCTTTAGGGAAAAAATTCTTCCCCAGATATGTTGTTATTCCATTTGGAAAAAAAATATCATGCATGGTCTCTCTCTCTCTCTCTCTCTCTCTCTCTCACACACACACACACACACACACACACACACACACAAATTAGCAATGGTTTTAGTGTATAGTTTTAGAAAATCAACTAACAGTCTCCACGCTCCTAATCTTGTCCCTAGGGTCTCTGTTTTTAGCTGTTGCATGCTTCTTTCTCTCTCACTCCCCCCCACCCCCACTGCCATTTCCCTATGGTGATAGGTAACATTTGCAATTTATTTACTTTTTTTTCCAGAGAGAAAGGGAGGAAAGGGATGGGCAGAGGAAGAGGGAGAGAGAGAATCTTACACAGTCTCCATGCTCAGTATGGAACCCAAAGCAGGGCGCCATCTCAGGATCCTGAGATTTTGACCTGAGCAGAAGTCAGGAGTTGAATGCTTAACTGACTGAGCCAGCCAGGTGCCCCTAGAATTTACTTATTGACTTCAATCTCCAAAAAAGTTCAAAATACAACTTTATAATTTGCTTTTTATTATTTTTGTTCAAGACTGAGTGTTCAGGGCTGCATTATTTGTGATTTTGATCAGATAGCTCCCTCTTCAAAGAAAACTCCAAAAGTTTTATTAAACAAACTCCTTACTCTATCCTATAATCTGATCTTTATGCTCTACCTTCTTCATACAGGGGAGAGGTTCTTCTGCTATGTCTGGGCAGTCTCATGGAGTATCTTTCATGAGAAGAGTTCTGGCCTCACAAATGTACTTAATTTTCCTGTTAAGTCCCTGATTTCTCTTCCCTTCCCTTCCTTTGCCTTCCCTTCCCAAACCTCCTTTCTCCCCTTCCTCTCCTTTCCCTTCCCTTCCTTCTCTCTTTCCCTCTCCCTTCCCCTTCTCTCTCCTTTAATTATATTCTCACTTTGGTTAATGAAAAATTTTGGTATCAAGAGGCTCTGTCCTTAATTCTGGTGAATTTACACTTTTTCATCACAACAGCTAATTCTAACTGTAGGGCCAAAAGTTTAGCTGAGTCATTTACTCCAAGGAGGTTAAATTCTCTTTCTCTGTTTCGCAACTTTGATAGCCACCTTCTTTCAATAATGTATGCCACTCCCAAGTAACTATAGATTCCTTTTTTAATCCTCATTTTCTACTACCAAAAATTCAGGGAATATTTGTAAGACACATACATATTCAGATCCCTTTTGTATAAATGTCCCTCTAAGATGTTACTCAGATATGACTGTGAAAATAAAGCTATCTCTTGGCTATTACTTCTGTAACATCTCCATCAGTGATGTGCATCCTGCAGTGCATGAGTACCTGGTTTTGTTTATTCACTCAACAGAATGAATTCTGGGTGCTGCTGGTAGAGCATGGAACAAAAAGAGCATAGTTCTTGCCATCATGGAGTTTTTATTTAGTGACACATTTCATTGAGAGACACGTAATAAACAAATGAACAGATTGATAAAATAATTTGTGATAGTGCTAAGCACTATGAAAAAAGAGAGAATAGTATGCAAGAGACTAGGCAGAAAGAGGTGGCCGTTTTATAGTGAATGGTTAGGGAAGGTCTCTTTGATGATGTGAAATTTCAGTTAAGACTTGAAGGATGAGAAGGAAAAAAAAAAACAAGTAAAGAGAAAGCATTTTCTGGTACAGAGAACAGCTCCAGCATGAACTCAGTTTGGAGTGTTTAAAAAGCAGAAAGATCAATGTAGCGGGATCAGAATGAGCAAAGGGAAGCATGGTAAGAAATGAGATCATAGAGATGGATGGGGAAGCTTTTGATAAAGAAAGTTGTGGAAAAGATTTACTATAATACACAAGGCTTAAAGGTCTACACAGAGAAGGTTTACTTTTACAGTGCCCTCCCCAGTAGACTCTCTCAGCCCCTTAACTACATCTGAGGTAACCAATGATCCTCATTTTCCTGGGACTGTCTTGATTCTAAAACTGTAAGTCCAAGTTGTAGGAAACCCCCTTAGTCCTAGGCAAGCCAGGATAGTTAGTTATCCTATAACATCTTAGATTCCTTGTCTCTAATATATACAAATAGCATTCCAAGGCCTGAGCTGTATCTCTCCTAAGATTGTAAACTGTACTCTGAAACCTACTTTACCTCCCTTCTTTTATTTCAAACCTCAGCTCCCCTTATTCTCTTCTCTGGGAGAAGGCAAACTAATCTGTTCAGGGAAGGGGGGAGGTAGGAGAGAGGTGAGTTTGAGACTTGAGAGATCAGTTCTGAAACACACTTTGTGATGAGAACACTTGGAAGTCAGTGAAAACAGTAAAACGTTTGCAGGTTGGCAGCAAAGGCCCACTCGATGCCAGAAAGCATGACTTGGAAGTAGATCAGCTCTGCAAGGTTTTGTGGCCCTTCCTATCTGCAGGGAAACCAAGAAATGCATCACCATTAAATGCTTGGACAGTCTCCAGGACAAGGTGCTATCTGCATTGAAATTAGTCCCAAGAGGACAACTGCTTTTAAATCAAGGGCAAGAGGGAAATGCATTAGAAAATTATGGGGCCACCTGTGATATAAACTCCCTGCTTATTGTTGGTGTCATCTCCAAGAGTCTACAGCAGTTTGCCAACTGCAAATAGATTCAGGGAGCCCTACATACACACTTATGCCAAAGTCAGACCAATCAGTAACAAGTTTCTGATATTTGCATCTTAAGTGTAACCATTTGGTAGATAAACAAGAGAGAGAAGTTGAGTCACCATTTTACTGCAAAAATAGACACCTGGGGCACCTGGGTGGCTCAGTGGGTTAAGCCGCTGCCTTCGGCTCAGGTCATGATCTCGGGGTCCTGGGATCGAGTCCCATATCGGGCTCTCTGCTCAGCGGGGAGCCTGCTTCCCCCTTTCTCTCTCTGCCTGCCTCTCTGCCTACTTGTGATCTATCTGTCAAATAAATAAATTTAAAAAAATATACACCTGCTCCTGTTCAGTTGCACTATGTGCTCCTATTTTTGCTATTTTCTTTTTTAAAAATAAAATCTCCTTATCTGGGGTGCCTGGGTGGCTCAGTGGGTTAAAGCCTCTGCCTTCGGCTAAGGTCATGATCCCAGGGTCCTGGGATCGAGCCCTGCATTGGGCTCTCTGCTCAGTGGGGAGCTTGCTTCCTCCTCTCTCTCTGCCTGCTTCTACTGCTTACTTGTGATCTCTGTCTGTCAAATAAAAAAAATCTTAAAAAAAAAGCTCATTATCTGAAGCACCATTAACCTTCAGCACCGTTGACATAAACAAGACACACTCTCCATATTAAACACAAATTGTTCAGCAGTTTGAGGACTGACCCCCAAGCAGGACATACAAGGGGTGAACACAGTGAAATGCACAGTTAGCTGGGGAGCCAGAGGCACTAATGGAGGATATTTTGGGGGGAGATTGATGAAGAGGGAGGGGAAGCAAAATCATTTCTGATTGTTAAGGGGTTTTGCTTTAGCTAACCATTATAGAAGCATGAGTAATTTCTGATTTAGAAGCACTAATGTCCACTACCTCAGTACCATGCATATTACAGGCAGGCATTCCGTAGGATTTGTTGAATTGAATGGGAACAGGAAGAATATGAGTAATAACAATATACTTTATCTAAAAGTAGCAAAGTTAATTTTGACAGATCTTCCAATTTCCTTCCAAAGAAGTAAATGTAATTGACTTAGATTTTGTCTTCCATGGTTTCTCCAACACAAGACTGTAATCACAGTGAGAACAGGTACACAATTGTTTGGTCTGGAGGGCACCACCTCCCCAACACACCCACCACACCTCACTAGGAACCATTCACAAATATTAAGCCCAACTGAAATTCCAATATGACAGATTTATTTCTCTGGCTTTAAAGCACTGGGGTTTTAGAAATGGGCTGTTGATATATAATAATTTTGGAATTTCCAGGACTTAAAGCAATTGCTAGATTGGGCATCAGCATCTTGACATGACTTTATGACTTTGAATTGCGTTCCAGTACAAAATCTCACTGAGATATGGGGAAAATGGATCTTTTTTTGATGATGGGGCAATGCCAGTGGAATACAAGGAGTAAAGAACAGTTCCAGAGCATGGATCATACCTGGGGAGGGCAGGAAGAATAACAAGGGCATGCATCTCTGAGCTGCTATGGGACCAGAGCAGAAAGTGTTATTAAAAAACAGGTAAGAGCAAGAAGAAATATAAATAATCAAATTGCCAGCAGATGGAGAAAAGAGAATGAACTAGGTTAAACAAAGTTTGGTATTTATTGGTATAGACTAGTATCATATTGTCATGGATGTTTTATGAAATGATGCATTTTCTGAGGTCAAATTATTGCTAATATTAATTCAATTCAACAATTATTTACTACATAGTTATTGTATATTACACACTGTGCTAGGTATGGGTATATAGCAGTGACAGAACCCCTAATGGAACTTAGAGTCTGGTAGAGATTACCTGCAGTTACAAACCATGTATAGGATATAAGACAATGAGTAAGTCATTGTGTAAAGGAACATGGAGTAGGTAGGGTCTTAGGTAGGGTTGGGGAAGACTTCTTAGAGGAAAATACTTTTAAATAACTATAAATAACTTAAAATACTTTGAGGCTACTATACCAGGGTTGAACACTTGCAGCTTATTTCTGCAGGTTGTCATTCCTCTGGCTAGGAAACACTCAGCTACGTAAGGGTTTAATCTTCATAGATTAAGACTGTCAAATCACCAATGTGAAATTCTTTTTGTTGCCTGTTCAACTTATTTCATAAGAAGTTGGTAGACTCCCTGGGAAGGTCACATGACCAAGGTAGAAAGAGTTACCCATGGAGTTTAATGTTTAATGTTGATGTTGAGATCTGTCTGAAACACTAATAAGACTATTAAATCTCTAATGTCCTTCTGACTTGAATTTCCATCACTATTAGCCTAGATAGTCTGCCTTTTACTTCTGTGCTCTTTCTGTAAACCCATGCTAACTGCCTAAGTGTAAGGATATTAGGAAGGCACAAACTACAACCACGTAGGCCATAGGCCCAGCTTTATCCAACTTGGGAAAGGGTCTTCCTCTGCCTTCTCAGTCATGGCTGCCTCTGAACCCAAGTTAAATTCCTCCTTCCCTGATTATTCAAGCTAGATATATTCTGATCCCAGCCTATACTCCTGGCTAAGCTCATCTGGTTCTTCAGGAAGACTCTGTCTCCTCTCGTGCAGAGTGCCTATTGACTTCAAGACATTCCTTCTTTCTTTCACTTCTGATGGCCTCCTGGAAACTTAAATTCTGCTTGAGCTGTGGCTTGCAGCAAACCATAGACATTTTCAACTACCCCAAGGAGAGAGAGAGGGGCTTTGCTTGCTCAGCTATTAGACAATACCAGTATGTTATGACAGTGGAGAAAGTATAATTAGGTAGAAAGTACATGAACATCAGCAGACTGGAGTTTTAGTTCAGCTCTGTTCTGCTGTGGCTGTGGGATCTTGAGTAAGTCTTTTTTTTTTTTTTGCTGTGTCTTCATTTTCTTTTGAAAAAGAGGTGATAATGGATGTGACAGTGCTCTGAAAAGTAGAAAAGTCAAAAAAGGTAAGGTAATTAGTATAATCACCATCGCCACCATCATCATCATCATATGTAGGCCTGACATATGCTACACAGATGACACACTCAGGTGTATGCACTGGCAAATGACTTCTCACAAAGTGTAAACACACCACACAGCCCTCCCCGCCCAGCAGCTGCCTCTAGGGAAAGATGAGGTGTGATTTTGGAATAATGGCAGGATGTGTGTTCATGTAACTAAGCTTCTCTATCTGGATAACTATTCTGCAATCCAGAGTTAAGTATCTGTTTATTCAGGGGCTTATTTCACCAATATGCTAGGCTGCCTTCCCAGGCTGTCTGACACACATTCTTCATGCATGCGTGCCTGCCAAATTCTTCTTTTGGATGTGCTATGGTGAGTGCTGTGAAGTGTGTAAACCTGGCGATTCACAGACCTGTACCCCTGGGGCTAATAATACATTATATGTTTATCAAAAAATAAAAAAGTTATAAAAAAATTCTTCTTTTGGAGGCAGCCTCCCACCACCTTTTTTGTATTCACAATCCATAAACTTGTGCAAACTTCAAATATGTTTATATTTGTAGTATTCACAAATAATATATAATTTTTTCTCTGTGTACTTTATAAGGACAGAATAAAAATGACAACTTTTTCTTCCTTAGTTGAGGACCCAAAGTGCCAACAGGTAAGGCTGGAGATCTGGTCGGAGGCAGCTTTGACCAACTCTGAAATGGAATCCTGAGAGTCTCATTCTGACTCCAATAAATAGAGTATGGGCTCCCAGCTGTGGGGGCAATGGAGATGACTAGGTGGTTGCCTTTCAGGCAAGTTGTCCTGCCTGGAGCAAAGCTGAGAAGCAAGGAAGCTGTACAAAGGACTACTAATAGTCAAAATAGCTACTAGATATCCTAACGTTCATATCTTTTATACAGGAAGAAAACCCCTTCATCCTCACCCTATACCAATAGTTTTATTTTGTATACAGCTCTAGTATAATTGGCCATTTCCTTTCTGGCTATAGTAGATTAGAAAGAGCAAAATAGAAAGGGAACAAAGTATAGAACTCCCCCATTCCTATTGCTAGGTTATTAGTGTCAGTCATGTTGATAACTTCAAGAAATGATACAGGAGTGGAAACTGATAACTAAAAAGACCCAAGAATGGAAAACTTCAGCTGCGTGGGACCTTTGAGTGGCAAGGCAAATAATAACAACTGTCCTTACAATCCCTAAAGACATAATTACAGGAAAGCACCACACAATGCTTAATGACTCATTAGGAAGAAAAGAAACCTCTAAATTACATTAGATATCTTGTCTTTAAGTAAGCACAGTCCTCTGTGTGTAATTTTAAAGAATGTTGTAATGAAAAAAAGCACTGAAAGAATCCCATTGATTCTTTCACTTGTGAAATATGAATTGAGCACTCTGCTATGTGCCAGACACGGGATAGAATGGTGAATGATAAATAGCCCATGCCACCTTGGAGATCACATTCTAGTGGGAGAAACAAAGGAATAAGTCGTTAACATGCAGGGTGAGAAGGGGATTAACAGGGTGCTAAGAGACCATACAGCAACAATACTGGATATGAGCACTCAGTGAAGGCTTCCTGGAGAATATGATGTCTAAGTTAATAAGTTAACCAGACAAAAACAAGTGAGGATGAGTAGTTCTATGTAGAAGAAACATATTTGTGGAAATACAAGTAGTTCAATAGGGGAGGGAAAGTTATATGAGTGACAGATAACAGGTTTAGATGTTTGACATTTTTCATGAAGACAATGAGCAGCCACTGAAGAGTTTTGTTTTGTTTTAATTTTATTTTTTCAGTGTTCCAAGATTCATTTTTTATGCACCATATCAAGAGTTTTAAGTTACTGTACATGAATAAATTTTAAAAATTTTTAAAGGTTTACTTTAGCTACACTGTAGGTAGTAGATTGGAGGAACCAAGACTGAAGACAGGGAGTAGAGTTGGGAAGCTGTTTTAGTGACACAGGTGAAAGAAAATGAAAGCCTGGTTTAAGACAGTGGCCATATCAATGGAGAGAAGATGGATTTTATAGAGATTTAGAAATGGCATTGATAGGACATTGTGAATGTCTGATGAGAGAGAGAAAGGAATCAAGGATGATGCCCAATTTTCTAGCATGTGCAACAGGGTAAATGGTGGCTGGGCCATTCCATTTAGTAGTCTTTACTTGGCCACACACTAGCTTTTAAATCAGTTTCAGTTTCCTCATTTGTAAAATGATCTAAAAAGATCTTTTTGAGAACTTTGATTCTCAAAAAGGGAGACTTTGTCTCTTACCCAGGGTACATTTGGCAGTTTCTGGACATACTTCAATTGTCACATCCAGGGGAAGGGGTTTTACCGGCATTTAGTGGGTAGAGGCTAGAGATACTGCTAAAGATCCTACAATGCACAGGAGAGCCTTACCACTCAACAAAGAGTTATGTTCAAAAAGTCAATAGTGACAAAGTTGCAAAACCCTGGGCTAGGGTTTAAACTCAGCGGTCTATTCAAAGCTTATGAGTTTACAAGCTAGACTGGTTATGCTTATTTTGATACTTTAAGGGATCAGCTTTAGTGGCCTGGAAGAGTCTTTTATTTGTGGACCGGCTGGATAAATGAGGCATCACTAAAATTATTGGACTGTTAATAACCAAACATTGGTGAATGTGGTCTCAGTAACCTAAGCCAGTTTCCTAGAGATTTGGGGTGAATCTCATGGTACAAGTACTTAGAGTATATGTGCACATGGCACTTAGAGTGTACCTGCAAACTTATTCTAATCTTTTAGAGACCCAGAGGGCCTCTTACCCATGTTCTTTTTGTTGAACATGCAGTATACCCACTTGCACTTTAGGACAAAGCAACAAGAAAGAAATGATGGGGCTGTGGTAGCTCCTGCCTAAACTGTGTATCTCCTAGAATTGTCCTTGGGACCCGAAGACCTGTTTGTGCAGTGTTAGGCCCTATGTGTGGGGCCACTAGCAGAGCCCCTACAGAGTATCTACCCCAGACCAAGATATTTTTAAAGACTCTATTTATTTATGTATTTGAGAGAGAACATGAATGAGAGAGCAGAAGCAGGGGCAGCAGCAGAGGAAGAGGGAGAAGCTGACTCCCAGCTGAGCAGGGAGCCCTATGCGGGACTCAATCTCAGGACCCTGGGATCATGTCCTAAGCCGAAGGCAGATATTAATCAACTAAGCAACCTGTGCCCTATACCCAGGCCAAGATATTTTATAAGATTTTGGCTTTAGGCCAAATATGATAGCAGGTGCTGTTCTCCCATTCTATGTTAAGAGACACCCTTCCTGAAGGCATGTCTCCCACTGTCAGGCCTGGACTATTCAGGGGCTCCTCATAGAAAGGTAATGAAACTCAGGCCATCTATGTAAGGCTATGGAGCTCCCCTTCAGAGTCTTCCACAGACATGTAGGTAATGGCGTATTTACATCAGGCCTTCACAGCATATAGTAGGCATTCAATAAATAAATGCTTGTTGAATGAATAAATGAGGTCCTGGCACTTTGGGCAGCAAAGAAGAACTCTTGAGTTCCTTGTAAGGGGAAAAGGAGAAAGACAAATCTACTTTTTATTAGTAAATATTTACTGAGTGCCCACTCAGTGGCAACACTGTCCAAAGTACTTAGGGATTTTCAAATCTGGTGTCTATAGACTGACTTTTGTGTCCCCCACCCTCACAAAAAATTTGTATGTGGAAACCTAATCCCCAATTTGATGGTATTAAGAGGTGGGGTCTTTGGGTAATGTTTGGGTCATGAGAATGGATCCCTCATGAATGAGATTAGTGCTTTTATTAAAGAAGCCCCAGAAAACTCCCTAACCCCTTCTACCATGTTAGGACACAGCAAAAAGTCAACTCTCTATGAACCAAGAAGTAGGCTTTCACCAGACACAGCATCTGCTGGACGCTTCATCTTGGACTTTTAAAGCTCCAGATCTGTGAGAAATAAATTCCTGTTTCTAGTCTATGGTATTTCTGTCATATCAGTCCAATTAGACTAAGACACTGACTTATGCTTTAATATAATCCCTCTGGCTAGAAGCTGGAAGACTGCCTAGAAGTCTATTGCAACAATCAGAAGCAAGTAAAACCAGCATGGCTGCAGTGAATGTGGTAAGAAATAGGTGGATTCTGGATATATTTTGAAGGTAAAACCAATAAGGTTTCCTAATGAATTGAATGTGGCTGTAAGAGAAGAGAGGACTTCAGGATGACTCCAAAGTTTTGAACCTGAGCAATAAGAAGTATGTAGTTGCCAGTTGTGATAAGGAGTAGTGTGCATGGGTTGAGATTCAGTTTTGGACCTAGTGAATTTGAGATGCAAATGAAATAGCCAAGTAAAGATGTCAGGAAGGCAATTGGTTGTATAATCAAGTTTGGAGAGGGGTGTGGGATGAAGATATAAAAGCCATGAGACTGGATGAGAGTATCAAGAAAAGGTAGAGATAGAGGGAAAAAAAACAATATCTAGATTCAGTAATAATAGATGTTTATAGCTTGACCAAGGACTAATTCTGCCTGCCTGCTTTATGTGGACTGAGCATTGCAGCAGCTAACCTGCCCCCATCAGCCTTGAGAAAAGGGTTTGGGCCTTTAGAACCTTAACTCTCCAGCCCATGTCCTATTGTGCATTCTGCTCATGGCAACAACTATATTTTCTGTGTGATATTTAAACCTCAAGAGATTACTTGGTTATAAATATTTATCATTTCCTCCTGGCTAATATAGTGATTATTAATCCTAGCTGAATAAGAATCCATTCTTACTGGTATAGTTCATATGTAAATATTTTGAAAAACAGTTTGAAGTGCAAGCTGTCACCTGTTGGTTCACTTTATTCAAGGAAAGGGAAGGCATCATTGTCCAGAATTCTGAGAAGAGCAAGCCTTTGCCTTGCTCCCCATTTCTTCAGTTTGTTATTTGCAGACTGAAAGTCTCACATAGTAGATATTACTTTAGGTAGAAGAGTCACTCCCGGCGCTGTTCTGCAGTATTTGTCATCATTTTAAATGATATTTCTCTTGCTTTTGAGGGCACTTTCCTCCTCCTAACTCTGTTTGCAGAGTCAAAGATGGGAGCATTGATTTCTAAAGGAGGAACAGGAAAAAGAGAACCAGTAAATGGCTAAAGCATTGTTCCAAGGTCACCACGTTCCCTGCTCTGCCTCTCAGATAGGACTGCTCCCAGAATTGGTCCTAATTTCCTTGAAACTGTTTACAGATATTTCACATCATAACCAGAGTAAATCAATCTTGATTTCTAAGTTTTATGGCTCTGGTGACAATGATAATTCTCACAGCAAGGCTCTTGGTGCAGAAGCACACATGCTAAGATAAAAGTCTTACAACAGTATGTACGTACTTTGCAGGTGCACGAAGACTTTCTAAAGGACATCTAGACACAGTTTTAAGAAAATCAATGGCCAGATTCTCAGTTTTCATAAGTGTATTTAAAAAATAGATCTGTTAGGGCACCTGGGTGGATCAGTTCATTAAGCATTTGACTCTTGGTTTTGGCTTACGTTGTGAACTCAGGGACCTGAGGTTGAGCCCCATGTTGGCATTCATCATGACGCCTGCTTAAGGCATCTGCCTTAAGCCCCTCACCCTCTGCCCCTCTTCCTTGCTCTTTCTGTCCAATGAATAAATAAATAATTGAAAAATAGATCTGTAATTGGACTGTCAGGCTAATTCTCCTTTGAACCTCTTCTTTCCAAGCCCTTTTCCTGCTCTACAAAAGAAAGGCATACCTCTCATCCATCCTGAATTACTATGATGTAGTCCATCCTGTGACTATTGTTAAATAATGCAATATTCTGGACAGAGGGCTTAGTCAGAGTAATATAAAGAAAGTAACTTAGTATGAAATGCCTTTCATAAATTCTGTATTTACTATTAGCCAAATACAGCATGTTCTTCTTGCTGTTAATTTCCACAAAGTACATTAAGCTAAATTTTTTTTTAAAAGATTTTATTTATTTATTTGACAGAGAAAGACACAGCGAGAGAGGGAACACAAGCAGGGGGAGTGAGAGAGGGAGAAGCAGGCTTTCTGCTGAGCAGGGAGCCTGATGTGGGGTTCGATTCCAGGACCCTGGGATCATAACCCAAGCCTAAGGCAGACGCTTAATGACCGAGCCATCCAGGCACCCCTAAACTGGATATATATATACATACATATATACATATATACATATATATATATATATATTCTAGTTAACAAGAACCTTAGAATATCACTGTCATTTCATTAGGGTTAACTTCTTCCTCTGAGATATATGCTATTTCTGTCAAATTGTTTTCAACCATGAAATGAAATTATTGACCTATCTAATGTATAATAATTCTCAAATGTCCATGTCTCTATTCATCTGTCACACCATTTAAAGGCACTTTGAAGCCATGTATGTTAGAAATTGAAATTTAGCACTAAACATTTAGATCTTAATTCACAGCCTATGGGGAAAAAAGCATAATATGAGCACTTTTTAAAATTTATTTATTTTTAGATTTTATTTATTTATTTGACAGAGAGAGATCACAAGTAGGCAGATCATGACCTGAGCCGAAGGCAGAGGCTTAACCCACTGAGCCATCCAGGCGCCCCATAGTATGCACACTTTTAAATTTTATGAGTTTTTTCTTCTCCAGTTTTGTCTACTTTCAAGTCCATAGACAAGTGAAAGGAGTTACATATATAACTAAAATGTTTATTTTTATAAATAAATTGCTTTTGTTGATGAATGAAATACATACCAGAAGTATGCAAGCAATAAATGTACATTTTTATAAATTATTGCAAATAGACTCATGTAAGCAGTCAAAAACTTAAAGTATTTCCACCACTACAGAGGAGCCCTTGAGCTTTCTGATTACTATGTCATTCTTCTTCTCTATAGAAAAACACTCTCCTAACAGCATAGATTTGTCTGTTTTTTAACTTTCTTTAATTTGAATTATACAGCACATATTTTAGTGTGCCTGGTTTCTTTTATTCAATGTTAATTTTGAGAGATTCATCCATGTTGTTTAGTGTGACAGTATCCATTTATTTCCATTGCCATGTAATAGTCTACTGCATGAACATAACCTAATTTGTTAATCATTTCTATTGCTGATGGACATTAGAGTTGTTTCCAGTTTGGGGCTATTATAAACAATGCTACTACACTTGTGTCTTGAGGGTAAGAGGGCTTTATACTCTTCCCCCAGAGGCAGATGATTTCTTCTACTCCTGCCCTAAAAGCAATGAATTTTTGCCTGGACATTAAGGAAGAAAGTTTTTGTTGCTCCACAACAACAGCTTAATCCTCACTTCCTAGGTAAGATGGATGCTGGGGAGCAACTGAGACTCTTAACCTATCTGTCAAGAAGCACCTAATCACATACTGAACCACCAAGTCATGGAAGCTCTTTCTTTCTTTTTTTTAAATTTAATTTTATTTTTTCAGTGTTCCAAGATTCATTGTTTATGCAACACACCCAGTGCTCCATGAATACATACCCTCCTTAATACCCACCACCAGGCTTGCACAACCTTCCCCCCAAAACCCTCAGTTTGTTTCTCAGAGTCTCCTGGCCTGCCTCCAATCTTCTTTACAAGCACCCTGAAATTTCTTTTATTAAAATATGTTTGTCAATCTTTATGTTAGTACCATACTGCCTTCATTAGTATAGTTATATAGTGAATTTTGAAATCAGGTTAGGAAGTCATCCAATTTTGTTCTTCTTTAAGATTTTCTTGATTGTTCTTTATTCTTTGTACTTCTATATACATTTTAGAATTAGCTTGTCATTTTTTCTACAAAAATATTGCTGTACTTTTCATTGACTTATAAATTAATTTGGGAATGGCTGATAATTTTACAGAATGAGCTTTCCAATCCACAAACATGGTATGTATCTCCATTCATTAAGTTGCTTGGATTTTATCTCCAACTTTTTCTGAAATTTTCTACATAGACACCTTTCATATTTTCTGCTAGATATATTCCTAGGTGAAGTGGAAACTGTGGTATACTACCCATATCTTCTCCTTCAGAAATAAAGAACATTCCAGTCAAATGCTGTTGGGAGTCTTGGGGATTGAAGGCTTTTGGATGAGTCTTTTCCCGTGAATTTCCCTCAGCTGCAAAGAAATCCTTCACCATAAGTCTCACTGCCCCCCAGTGACTGGTTGATACAGGAAAGTAGTTAAAAGACCTTGTTCTTTTTTTTTTTAATTTTTTTTCTTTAAGCTTTTTATTTAAACATATAATGTAACCCCACCACCAAGTCAATTGGAGAAAGACAACTATCACATGATCTCCCTGATATGAGGAAGTGGAGATGCAATGGGGGTGGGGGTTACGGTGGTAGGAAAAGAAAAAATGAAACAAGATGGGATCGGGAGGGAGACAAACCAAAAGAGACTCTTAATGTCATAAAACAAACTGAGGGGGGTGGGGGGGAGAGGGGTTGGGAGAAGACCTTGTTCTTTTGACACAACAGTAGGATTGCCAGATAACTTACCAGACACCAGTTAAATTTGAATTTTGGATAAACAAGAATTCTTGTATTGATGTTTAAACATAGCGATACTAAAAATTATCTCTTCTTTATCCAAAATTCAAATTTAGCTTAGCAGCTTATTTTTCATTTTGTTTTATTCCTGTTTTGTTTTTAAGTAATTCTGTCAATGATACTCAAGAGTAGACAATGAAGTCCCATTCCAATTTCAGAGAGCCCCTTGGCTTGTTTTTTCCTAATGATTTTATTTATTATTTATTTGAGAGAGAAGTAGCAAGAGAGAGCATGAGCTGGGGGAGCGGCTGAAGCAGGGACCCCAATGCAAGCCTTGATCCCAAGACCATGACTTGAGCCAAAGGCAGACACCCAACCAACTGAGCCACCCAGGCACTGCAAGAGTTCTATGGCTTCGAATGAGACTGTGTTGCTATTGCATTGCACTTCAACTCCTTCCTTTGCATAATTCTACTTCTTCCATTCCCCCACAAGTGTTGATCCTAAAGGTACTCCCTAATAATCTTACAGCATACAAATCTTTGTTTCAGGGTCTATTATCCAAGCTGATTGGTACCAGGGGTGGTTAGAGGATGCAGACTAAAAGTAGAATTTGGGTCTGAATCACCTACTGGGCATCTGGCATTTAGAACTCCATCACTATAAAGAAGATATGGTATATACATACAACGGAATACTATGCAGTCATCAAAAAATTCTGAAGTCTTGCCATTTGCAATGACATGTATGGAACTAGAGGGTATTATGCTAAATGAAACAAGTCAATCAGAGAAAGACAATTATCATATGTTCTCACTAATATGAGGAATTTGAGAAACAAACAGAGGAAAACAGAGGAAAGGAAAAAAAAACTGAGGATCAGACTCAGGACTTACCCATATAAGTAGCAGTGCCCCAGAGAAGGTTGATTTCTCAGCCACAGAAAATCTATGTCAAATTTTGATGCCTAATTATGTAGGAGTCCCGGGAGCTGAAACAAGGACAACAGGGTCAATAACTAAAAACCCTGGGAACACCAGCTTCCCTTGAGCCCTCTAGGCCTCTGGAAGTGATCTACTTCTCCCTGTTAAAGACTAACATTCCCTCTTTATTTGAAGATAATGCAGAGAATGCTGCCTTACAGAGCAACATGTGATTCCTTCATAGTCTACTCCTATCTCCTCTCCTAGCACAAGACTAGAAATTAGTGCCAATTCACAACATAAACAAGCTGCTGAGGAAGAAAAGCAACTATATCCCAAAACAGATACAGGACCTCATGAAGAAAGGAAAGTTATGTGTGGGACGGATTCATGAAAGTATTGGATCAAGGTGGAGGGAAAGGGGAAATAGAAGATTGAATAAAAGATAGTATATTGAAATGGAAGGATTCTCCATTGATCCAGGCTTTACTACCCTGAAAAGGACCTTGAGAACCAGTGCTAGGAAGCTGCTAGCTTCCTAGAGAAAAATGATGGGTTACACTAAGTGAAGTAGACATACCAGAACTGTCATAGGAGCCAGTGAAAGAAGAGATCATAAGTCTCAGAGAAGTTAGTATGTTAGAGTGGGTATACTACATAAGGCTGGGAAACTCACTGATTATGTTCTATGAGAGGACTCAAAGGCACTCAAAGCAATAAGGAATGTGCTGGTGAGGAGGTGGACTAACATTGTTGAAAAGTTTAGGAGGGGCTGTCTTTGGGTTGGAGATTATGGTTGAAAATGCTATTACAAAGCTAGGGTCACTGATAGCCAGAGGGAGGAGAGAATCCTGATATAGTCAGGTCAGCTGATGGTGCTTTACCATCAGAAAAAACAAATGATTAACAATACATTGCATCCTTAGAGGCAAGACAAATTGGTAGCCCAAAGAAAAAAAATGGTATTTCCCAATCTATACCACAATCAATAAACTATAACCCATGAACTAATAGTCCTTTTTTTATAAATAAAGTTTTTATTGTAATACAGTCATGCCTAATTATTTTCATATTGTCTATGGTTGTTTTCACTCTACAGTAACAGAACTGGGTGGATGTGACATGGACAGGTTGACTTGCAAGTGTAAAATATTTGAATAAAAAATTTGCTAACCTCAGTCTTACATAATCAAGAGAAATTAAAGGTGGATAATCAGGATGCTAAGGCCAACTACATCAATAAAGAGTCACAATACCTTGCCCAATTTCAATACTGGACATGTATCAGTTTTTAGGCCTCAAATACTTGCAACACCACAACAAATGTATATGTATGTTTTTCCTCAGTCTTTTCCTACAGCGTTGACTCTACTAGGAGTGACTTTTGTCCTCTAGGGTATATTTAGCAATACTTGGAGACATTTTTGATCATCATGTTTGGGAGGGTACTACTGTCATCTAGTGAGTACAAGCCAAGAATGCTGCCAAACATCTTATGATGCACAGGTCCTGATGCACAACAAAGAATTATCCAGCCCCAAACCTCAATAGTATAAGGTTAAGGAACCCTGTCCTAAAGTTACCTATGGTCATTTACTCTGATAACTATATACTGGGGAAAAATACTCAAATATTTAAAAAACTATTGAGTCTAAGTTGACATTAACACTCAAGGACTGGAATCATCATCACTGACTGCCCCTTCTGAATCAGGAAGTATGGGATAAATGAAGTCCTCACCCAAAATCAATTTACAGGGAATCCATAGTTCAAACCCATAGTTATTTCCCAAGTCTTCAGATGTTTAATTGGAATGCATAGTTGTCAGAACTCCACTCTGGTTATTAGGCCTATAGGCTATGAACTATCACAATAGGGGAAGGCCCTGTGGAAGCCTCTCGAACTGTCCTTCACCAAAGCCCAGGCTAAGACTGTAAATAAAAAAAAGTAATATTACTACCCAAGTAAAATGGCACTGAATAGTGTCCTGAAAATCTTAAGACTAGTGGTACCCATCTTATTTCCATCTAATTTACCAGTCTGTTTCTTAGAAAAAACACACATTTAGTGCAGGATAACAGTGGACTCAAGCAAATAAGCCTTGATAGCACCTGCTGCAACAGACATTTATCTTTGCTAGAGCTGATTAACAAGGCCCTGTATACTTGGTAAGTGGACATTGATCTGGTAGATGAATTCTTTTCCATCCCTATCAAGAAGAAGGATCAGAAGCAGTTTGCATTTACTTGGAACACATAACAGACCACCTATGTATTCTTGTCACTAGCACTATTAATTCAACTATTCTCTTTAAATAGCACCAAGAATAGTTAATTTTCTAAATATTCCACATAGCATACATTGGTGCATTACATCAATGATGTCATATGAACCAGACAAGATGAAAAATAAGTAATTGAAGGCATTAGTAAGAAATGTGACCATCAGAAGCCTGTAAAGATTCAGAAGCTCATGACATTATTAAAAAATTTAGGATAGATCTGGGGTCTTCCAAAATAACCCCTTTAAAGCAAAGGATAAGTAATCATACCTCTCATCACTAAAAAATGAGAACAGTATTTGATAGGAATGCTGGAGGTAGCATATTCCACATTTTGGAATATTATTTCAATATATTATCTGATGACATGAAAGGCTGCCAGCTTTTGTAGGGCCCAGAATACGAGAAAGCTCTATAGCACATCCAGGCTACCATTTCTTGGGTCATATGATTCAGCAAACCCAATGGTATTCAAGGTATTGGGCATAAAAAAAAGATGCCATATGGAATTTGCCACAAGTTTCAGTAGGAGAATTACAGTATAGACCAATGTGTTCTGAAGCAAATTCAAGCCACTTTCAATGGAAAGTTACATTCCATTTCAAAACCAGTCCCTGACATGCTATAAATGATAGGAGAGTGCCTTACCATAGAACAAGTGGCTATGTGGCCAGAACTACTTGTCATGAGTTGGGCTGTAAGAGACTGTGGACTGAGTTATAAGATTTAATGGAGTTAGCAGCAGTTCACTATAAGACAGAAGTGATATATTTGGGGTCAGTCATGAGCTAGGCCAAAGGGCACAAGAAAGCTGCATGAGTAGATGGACCAGATTTTCACGTCATCCATCACTATTTTATTTGTACCTTTCTCTTAGTTCACACTTATGGCCACATGGGTGATGGTGGTAGTGCGGGGGTATCTCTTATGACTGGCTTAAGAATGAGGGAAAAGACCAAGCCTGGTCCATTATCATGTCAGTTCATTATGTAGGTGCAAAACCCAAAGTGGACTTCCGGTACACTATTGCTCTACTCAGAAAGGAACTGATCCTAAACATTTACATTCTGTCTGAAAGAGAAATTTGAGGGGAAATTCTCCCAGTGGGCAGATCTTTAGTGGATACACTTGGCCATTTAATTTGTGTGGAAAAGTAAGTGGTCTAAGTTGAGAATATTTAAGAACTTATGACAGTGAAAGATTGAAAGATAAGGAACAAGAGGTTCTGGGAAAGAGGCATGTGGTAGACTTAGGGAGTGGGGATAGACCTATAGGATAGGACACCTAGGTATGAAGATCTTTAAATCACATGTTGAAGCCCATTGGAATTATCGGCCATAGAAGAGGAACTAACAACTAGGTCAGTAGGATTATTTGGCCAGTTTACATTGCCTAACCTCTATTATTGACAACTCCAGTGCTAGCACATGAGAACATAAATAGAATATCCAAGGTGGCAGAGATGGAGGCATGTGCTAAAGCAGAATGAAGTCCCACTCATCAAAGCTGATCAGGGAAACTGATCTAAGATGTTATTTAATTTTTAAAAAATTTTACAGATATCTGTTGGTGGTTTAAGTAAGTGCATTTCACTTTTGTGTATTGACTTTGTATCTATCAGCATTGCCAAATTCACTATTAATTTTAGTAGCTTCTCTAGAGCTATTTTTTCTATATTCTACATACATAGTCTATAGTTTATGAATAGTAACATTTTTATGTGTTCCTTTTCAATTCTTCTGCTTTTTTTATCTTTTCCTTGCCTAATGGCACTGGATAGGACATCCAAATATAATGTTTAATAGAGGTAATAATAGTAAGCATCTTTGCCTTATTTGGAATCTCAGAAGGAAAGCTGTAACATGTAACCATTCAGTATGATGCTTGCTATACATGTTTTGCATATATTTTAATTAAATTTGCATATATTTTGATCAGAATAAGAACATTTCATTTTACTTACAGTTTTCTAATAATCCTTTTTGTTTCTGAGATATTGACTCTTATCAAACACTTTTAATGCATTTTATATGATCGTAATCTTTTTTTCATTATACACATTATTAATGTGACTGATTTTTTTAGTAGAGAGGAGTTTATTTTTATTCTAGCTTTTACTTTACATACAGTAAATTTCACTCTCTTGGAATACAGTTCTCATGCTCGTCTTTGTACTAAACTCTTCACTGAATCCCAACCTCTGGCAATTATTGATCTGTTCTTGGTCCCTGTATATTTGCCTTTTTTAGAATATCATATAAATGGAATTATATAGTAATAATAATAGCAGTTTGTTTATCCAGGTAGTCACTGAAAGAAGTGTGGATTATTTCCAGTTTTGGGTGATTATTAATAAAAGCACTCTAAATATTTTATATGGGGTTTTTATATAGACATATGTTTTTATGTCATTTGCATGAATATTTTGAAGAGAGATTACTGGATCACATGGTAGGATATGATAAACTTTATAAGAAATATCCAAACTATTTCAGTGTGGCTGAAAGAGTTTATATCTCCTCGATCAGTGTATGAGAGTTCTATAATATACATAGTATTATCTCATTACAGGCTTAATTTGCATTTCCTTAATGTCTAATAACGTGATTATCTTTTCATGTGCCTTTTGCAATTCATATATCTCCTTTGGTAAAGTAGTCTTTCAAATATTCCCCCCTTTTTTATTGAATTGTTTGTTTTCTTATTATTATTGAATTTTGACAGTTTCTATTTATTCTGGAAACAAGTCCTTTGTCAGATAGGCAGGGATGTGTTTTGCAAATTTTTTTCTCAGTCTGTGACTTCATTATTTAAAGTATATTTTGCAGAACAGACACTTTCAAGTTTGATGAAATATAATTTATCTTTTTTTTTAAGAATCATGCACTTGGCATATATCTAAGGAGTCTTTGTCTAATACATGATCCCCAGGATTTTATCCTATGTTTTCTTCTAGAAGTTTTTATAGTTTTCGATTTTACATTTAGGTCTCTGATCCATTTAAGTTAGTCATTCTATAAGGTTCAAGTTATGCTAAAAGGTTTTTTTGTTTTGCAATCATATTTTGTATTCTTGAGTTCAATAGTTTCAGCAACATTTGTTGAAAGACCATCCATTCTCCATTAATTTGTCTTTGGAGTTTTGTTCAAATTGATTGACCATATATTGTAGATCTATTTCTAGATACACTGTTGTGTCCATTTGATTGATGTGTCTATTCCTCTACTAATGCTCCTCTACTAATGCTCCTGATTATTGTATCTATATAGTAAGTTGTGTAATTGGATAGACTGATTCCTTCTACTTTATTCTTTCTCAAAGTCGTTTTGGCTATAGCTCCTGTACCTTTCCATATTACATAATTTTTTGCAATGGAGTAATTTAATTTTGTGTAATTCTAACTTGGCCATTCACACAAGCTACCACATATAGTAGCCATGGTGGAGAGGTGGGAGTGGGAGGGGTATAAAAACCAAGTTTGATCTAAACCAAATTGAACTTATAGATCAGTTAGGGAAGAATTGACATCTTAAAAGTATTGAGTCTTCCAATCCATGAAAACACTAGAATATGTCTCCACTTATTTGAGTCTTCATTGCATCCTTTGTCAGTGTTTTATAGTTTTTCAGCATACAGATCTTCCATATATTTGGGGAAGGTTGTACTTAAGTCTTCCATGAATTTTGTCTTATGGATCATATGTTTTATAACTTTGCTAAATTCACTTGTTTATAGTAGGTTTTTATAGATTCCTTAGGATTATTTTTTAACATGGGAAATAATATTGTCTGCGAATAGGAACAGATTTCTTTTTTTCTTTTTGATCCAGGTAACTTATATTCATTCCCCACCCTGTCCACCTGCATTGCAACCTTAGGTCTTCCAATATGATGCTGAATAGGAGTGATGAGAGTGGAAGCCTTACCTTGTTAGGGTAATCTTAGGGGGAGATCCTTTAGTCTTTTGCCAAAGTATGATGTTAGCTATAGTTTTATTGTAGATGCTCTTTTTAAGGTTGAGGAAATTTTCTTCAATTCCTAGTTTGCTTAGAACTTTTTATTAGGAATAGATATTGGATTTTATCAAATGCCTTTTATATATCTATTGAGATGGTCATGTAGTTTTGCTCTTTTTAATTGGGTAGGATGATGAATTACATTGTTTGCTTTTTATTTACACCAATCTTTTATTCTTGGGACAAACCTTTTCTGTCACATTGTATTGTCCTTTTTACATATTGTTGTATCAGATTTACTAAAAGTTTAAGAATCTTTTGCATCTATGTTCATGAGAGTATTGTCTGCATTTTTTTCTTGCAATGCCTTTGTTTTTATTTATGGAATGATTCTTTTTAACATTTCTAGAAAAGTTATTGTAAAATAGATATTATTTCTCCTTTAAATATTTGACAGAATTCCCTGATGAAGCCATTTGGACCAGGAGATTTCTTTGAGGAAATTTGTATAATATCTTTAAAAGATGTAATGCTGTTCAGATTTTCTATGTCTTCATTCAACCTTAATGGTTTCTGTCTTTCAAGGAATTTGCCCATTTAATCTAAGTTTTTTAATTTCTTGGCTTAAATTGTTAATTATATTCCCTTACTATTTTTTTAATATCTATAGAATCTTTAGTGATGTCACCTCTCATTTCTGATATGTGTTCTCTTGTATGCACTCACTTCCTCCTTCCTTTCATTCCTATATCCCTCCTTCCCTTTCTCATTTTATCTAAAATTCTCAGGAGTCTGGCTAAAGATTTATGAATTTAATTTATATTTATAATGAACAAGGTTTTGGCTTTATAATTATTGTCTTTCCTGTTTTCTATTTAATTGATGTCTCCTCTGGTCTCTTTGATTTCCTTTCCTTATGCTTTAGGCTGCATTTGCTCATTTTCTAGTATGTATGTATGTATGTATATATGTATGTATGTATGTATGTATTGAGTATGGTTGACACAATGTTACATTAGTTTCTGGTGTACAACATAGTGATTCAACAACTCCATATGTTATATTATACTCACCACAATTGTAGTGAGCATCTGTCTCTAAGCAATGCTGTTATAATATCATTGACTATATTCCCTATAATGTGCCTTTTATTCCCCTGACTTACTTATTCCATAACTGGAAGCCTGTATCTCTCACTTCCCTTCAACCATTTTCTCTTCCCCCACCACCCTCCCCTCTGTCAACCATTAGCTTGTTCTCATGTTTATAGGTCTGATTTTGCTTTTTGTTTGTTTATTCATTTGTTTTGTTTTTTTAGATTCCACATAAGTGAAATCACATGGTATAAACTGAGGTTATTGATTTGATTCCTTTCTTCTTTTTTAATGTCTTTTAATGCTATAAATTTTTTCTAGGTACTACTTTAGCCGTATCTCTGAATTTTAATAAACTGTGTATTCATTTTCATTCAGCTCAAAACTTTCTATTTTCATTTTTTCTTTGACCTTTATTTTTTAGAATTTTTAAAAATTTTTTATTTATTTAATTTCTTTTCAGTATAACAGAATTCATTGTTTATGCACGACACCCAGTGCTCCATGCAATACGTGCCCTCCATAAAACCCACCACCTGGCTCCCCCAACCTCCCACCCCCCGCCCCTTCAAACCCCTCAGAATGTTTTTCAGAGTCCATAGTCTCTCATGGTTCAACTCCCCTTCCAATTTCCCTCAACTCCCTTCTCCTCTCCATCTCCCCATGTCCTCTGTGTTATTTGTTATGCTCCACAAATAAGTGAAACTATATGATAATTGACTCTCTCTGCTTGACTTATTTCACTCAGCATAATCTCTTCCAGTCCCATCCATGTTGATACAAAAGTTGGGTATTCATTCTTTCTGATGGAGGCATAATACTCCATAGTGTGTATGGACCACATCTTCCTTATCCATTCGTACATTGAAGGGCATCTTGGTTCTTTCCACAGTTTGGCGACTGTGGCCATTGCTGCTATGAACATTGGGGTACAGATGGCCCTTCTTTTCACTACATCTGTATCTTTGGGGTAAATACCCAGTAGTGCTATTGCAGGGTCGTAGGGTAGCTCTATTTTTAATTTCATAAAGAATCTCCACACAGTTTTCCAAAGTGGTTGCACCAACTTGCATTCCCACCAACAGTGTAAGAGGATTCCCCTTTTTCCACATCCTCTCCAACACGCGTTGTTTCCTGTCTTGCTAATTTTGGCCATTCTAACTGGTGTAAGGTGGTATTTCAATGTGGTTTTGATTTGAATCTCCCTGATGGCCAGTGATGATGAACATTTTTTTCAGGTGTCTGATAGCCACTTGTATGTCCTCATTGGAGAAGTGTCTGTTCATGTCTTCTGCCCATTTTTTGACATGATTATCTGTTTTGTGTGTGTTGAGTTTGAGAAGTTCTTTATAGATTCTGAATATCATCGGCTATATTCTCATTTGCAAATATCTTCTCCCATTCCGTAGGTTGCCTCTTTCTTTTGTTGACCATTTCCTTTGCTGTACAGAAGCTTTTGATCTTGATGAAGTCCCAAAAGTTCATTTTCGCTTTTGTTTCCTTTGCCTTTGGAGACATATCTTGAAAGAAGTTTGTGTGGCTGATATCAAAGAGGTTACTGCCTATGTTCTCCTCTAGGATTCTGATGGATTCCTGTCTCACGTTGAGGTCTTTTATCCATTTCGAGTTTATCTTTGTGTAAGGTGTAACAGAATGGTCAAGTTTCATTCTTCTACATATAGCTGTCCAATGTTCTCAGCACCATTTATTGAAGAGACTGTCCTTTTTCCACTGTATATTTTTTCCTGCTTTGCCGAAGATTATTTGACCATAGAGTTGAGGGTCCATATCTGGGCTCTCTACTCTGTTCCACCGGTCTATGTGTCTGTTTTTATGCCAGTACCATGCTGTCTTGGTGATCACAGCTTTGTAGTAAAGCTTGAAATCAGGTAATGTGATGCCACCAGTTTTGTTTTTCTTTTTCAGCATTTCCTTAGCAAATTGGGGTCTCTTCTGATTCCATACAAATCTTAGGATTATTTGCTCCAGCTCTTTGAAAAATGCTGGTGGAATTTGAATGGCATTAAAAGTATAGATTGCTCTAGGCAGTATACACATTTTAACAATGTTTATTCTTCCGATCCAAGAGCATGGAATGATCTTCCATCTTTTTGTGTCTTCTTCGATTTCTTTCATGAGTGTTCTGTAGTTCCTCGAGTACAGATCCTTTACCTCTTTGGTTAGGTTTATTCCCAGGTATCTTAGGGTTCTTGGTGCTATAGTAAAGGGAATCGATTCTCTAATTTCCCTTTCTGTGTTTTCATTGTTAGTGTATAAGAAAGCAACTGATTTCTGTACATTGACTTTGTAACCTGCCACATTACTGAATTG